>JAGFNQ010009074.1:190363-248706 GCA_024364735.1 Boesenbergia rotunda | reverse complement strand
GTTTCAGAATAATTTCTTCTGAGGTCAAACCATTGATCTTTCGATTAATTGGGGATTATGATGTACTACTAGGTGCCACTCATGATCGTTCTATAATTAGTTGATTATAGACGGCCAACATATATCGAAAGCCTATTTAGTCACATGCACTACGAGCAATCCGAGGGATTTAAAACGAGTTGAAAATTGGATTTTCCGATCAAGAGAAATAAGTTGAATCTGAGTTAATCAGAGGCGCAATGGAAGCTAAAAATGACTAAGTCTTTTGAAGGCTTATTGGGCGAATTAAATGAGTTTAATTCGCGACCGGTTCGGGTTGGTTTGGCCGGCCAAAGAGGGTGCTAACCCTCCTTGTGGTGGCCGGCCATTAAAGGGAATTAAATCAATTTATTTGGTTTAATTAATAAAATAAATCTAGTGTGATTTGTTTTATAAATTATGGATAAATAAATTTGTATAAAGAAATTTATATAAATAAATTTGTAGAAATTTATTCCTTTTATGGAAGTTAAAATAATCCATGAATTGGTTTATTTTAATTTTATAAAATCAATTATGAATTGATTTTTCCATAATAAGAAAGTTTATAAATTTCTTATAAAATTTTATTCCATAATTTAAAGAGAAGAATAATTTGTTTTATTATAAATTAGTTATAATAAGACTAGGCTTAACGGAATAAGTCATAAGAAATTTTATAAGATAAAATTCTTATAATAACTAATTCCGTTAATTCCGTTAAAGAGGAGACTTAGCAAGGGAGAAGCAACTATATAAGGAACCATAGGCAAGCCTTGGATTCCTAACTAATCAATCAAGTAATTGAATAAGAGCTCTCCCTCTCTATCTCTTCTCTTCTCCTTCTCCCTCTCTTGCCTAGGGCCGGCGCCCACTTGGTGAATTAGGGCCGGCGCACCTTGAAGCTTCATCCACCACCTAGGGCCGGCGCAACTCCTCCATTAGAAGGTGTTGCCGTGAGCTTCAAGAAGAAGGAGAACCCGAACAAGAAGAAGAAGAAGCGGATAGCGACTCCTCTCTTCTCGGAATTCGATTCCGTTACTTCGTTGGTTAGTTTCCTAATTTTTCTCTTGATATTTTAAATTGTGTCCATAGAGAATCTAGTAGTTCTCGTCGGCACAAAACTCGTGACTTTGCGAAGTCATCCCGAAGAGAACTCGGCGTGGACGCGAATAGAGGCGGAGCTTCCAAGGGACGCTACGGTTAGATCTCGTCCCTTTCTTCGAGATACGAAAGGTATAAAGTAAATTAGTTTACTTTTCCGCAAAGTTTTATTTTATGATTATGTCAACACACTATAAGGTTGCATGCTAGATACGAAGTTAAAATAATTTAGGAAATTATTTTATGCAAACTCTTCCGCTGCACGTAAAAATTTTAAATTTTACGAACTCGTATCCTTGTCAACATGCACCCGGTCCCAACAAACCTGACCAGACCGATCAGGCTCCGTCCTGATCGATCATAGAGAGGTGCCTGTGACACTTGATCGTTCTCCGGAACGATCTGCAAACAGTGATCCTGATCGGTCACCAGACCGATCAGGAGCAGTTCAGCAAGGGAACTCAACCTCACTGCTTGCTCCCTGATCGGTCACCAGACCGATCAGGAGCCAGTCAATGGGTGAAACGCATACTCCCTGATTGGTCACCAGATCGATCAGGAGCAACACAGTAGGTTCCCAACCTCACTGTGTGCTCCCTGATCGGTCACCCGACCGATCAGTCATCGCTGGATCGGTCACCAGACCGATCCACGAAGGAGCAGCATGCCAGAATCCCTGATCGATCACTAGACCGATCCAGAGACTCAAACTCAGCCCTCCAAGCTAAGTTTCCATCCACCTTAGCCCTCCAAGCTAAGGATTTTCCATCTAACTCTCCAAGTTGGGAATTTGCACCTAACCCTCCAAGTTAGGACTTTTCACCTAGCCCTCCAAGCTAGGACTTTTCACCTAGCCCTCCAAGCTAGGACTTTTCACCCAACCCTTCCGTGTTAGAACATCATCCAACCTAGCCCTCCAAGCTAGGACCTGACCCTCCAAGCCAGGACTTTTTCACCTAATTCTCCAGGATGGGAATTTGCACCTAACCCTCCAAGTTAGGACTTTTCACCTAGCCCTCCAAGCTAGGACTTTTCACCCAACCCTTCCGAATTAGGACTTTTCCAACACCTAGCCCTCCAAGCTAGGACTTTTCCAAACACCTAGCCTCCCAGACTAGGATTTTCAACACCTAACCCTCCAGGTTAGGATTTTCCATCACCTAGTCCTCCAGACTAGGATTTTCCATACCATGTCTGATCCCCGATCAGGACTTTCCAACACTTAGCCCTCCAGACTAGGATTTTCCATACCATGCCTGATCCCTGATCAGGACTTAATCATAATCAACATGATCAACCTAAACTAAAATCGATGTCAACACCAAAACAACAATCAGGGCCAGACTGCATCAACAAGGTCTTAGGTGTCTTGCCCTCGACCAGGACTTATTGCCCAATTCCACGAACCAGGACTTCGTGCCCAACCCTCGGTCAGGTCTTAGGTGTCCAACCCTCGGCCAGGACTTAGTGCCCAATTCCTCAAATCAGGACTTCGTGCCCAGTCCACGACCAGGATTTATTGCCTAGGTTAACTAGGACTTTTCTTTACCTTGATACGGATTTCTTGACTAACCCTTACTTTGTCTAATATATCACTAACTTAAACATATTGTTAAACATTGAAACACTAGAGGAGAGCATCATTGATACATCTTGCACCAACAATCTCCCCCTTTTTGATGTTTGACAATATCTTAAGTTAGATTGGATTTAAAGGTTAAGTTTTGATCCTTGGGAGAAAACAAAAAAAATTCTTGATTTAAGGGTTAAGTTTTGATCCTCGGGAGAAAACAAAAAAAAATCTCTAACTTAAGCTTCTCTCTCCCCCTTTGTCACACATCAAAAAAATGACAAAAAAAACTTGCGCCAACAATGAAAATTTCTTGAATATTTTTCTTCTCCTTTTGAAAGTACTTAGGATAATTCTTTGAAAGCATATACAATTTTTTGAAAAAAAATTCAAAACACTTTCCTCTTTTTTTGAGAAAATCTTTAAGTACTTGTTTTGTACAGTATTATAAAAAAACTAAGTACTTAAATTGCACCAACAAATTTAGAAGAATATGAATTTCCCTAAGTTTGACACAATCCTAGAAATCTTGTTGATCACAAGAGAATTCCTATGTGTCTTAGGGATTTTCAATTTTAGAAAATTTTTGTTTTGACAACATAGTAATTTTCTTGATTTGGTTTCTTTTCTAGTCTGACAGAATCCTAAGAAACCTTGTTAATTACAAGGAAATTTTTCTAAGTGTCCTGAAAATTCTCCAAATTCAAGTAAAATTATTTTCAAATTGATTCCAATGGTCAAAAAGATTTTCAAAATAAGCTGTTTGAAAATGATAGTATAATATTTTCAGAAGTCTTTATTTTTGAAGAGATAGTGTATAATTTTTGAAAACCATTAATTTTTCTTTTGATCTGAACCTCCCCCTAAACCTGACACAGTCCTAGGAAGCTTGTTGACTACAAGTGATCTTCCTCTGAGTCTTAGGGTTTGATTCAAACCAACAGAATTTTCTAATAATTTTGAAAAACAATCGTCAGAAACTAGAATGAATTTCATTTGACTTAGACTCCCCCTAAATCTGACACATCCTAGGAGTTCTTGTAGATCATAAAGAAGACATCCAATGTGTCTTTAGGGTTTATCAAAATCAAAAGAGTAATTAAACCAATTTTTGAAAGGCATTTTGAAATGAAAGTATTTTAAAAAAACATCTTTTGAAGGACTTAATAATTTTTGAAAGAAACATATTTTGAATGATATAATAAGCCCTTTTTTCCTTAAAAAAATTGAAATGCATTTTGAAATAGTATGATAATTTTTAAAGCATAATTTTTGAAAAGATATTTTGAGATGATAATAACTTTTAAAGCATAATTTTCGAAAAGATATTTTGAAATGATAATAATTTTGAAAGCACAAAGTATTTGAAAGATTTGAATTTTCAAAAGAATAATAAAAAAATAACTTTTGAAAGAATAAAAAACTCCCCCTGAACTGACACCATCTGACTCTACCTAAGTTCTTAAGGGACTTTAGTGTTGACCTAAAAGGTTTGTGTCTAATTGTGTAGGTCAACCAAATTTTCGAAAAGATATAATTTTTGAAAATGTATTATATATATAAATAATCAGCAAGCATGAAATTCATAAAACATTATTATGTTGAAACATATTTTGAAAATAGATTTTTAGAAAAATATCTAAAGATTTTGAAAACATTTTGAAAAATATTTGTTAATTAATTAGTCCTTAACATCTCACCCATTCTAAATGTCTCAATACAAGCAAGCATGGTTGCCTTATGGGTGTATTGTGAGATGCTTGAATAATTTTTCTCAATTTATTTATAAACTGGTTGACCTTGAGTTAGATTCTAGTTTAATCAATTTGTAATTTAAAAGTAGATTTCAATAATCGGCTTCTAGGTATTGGCGACGCACAGAGACCTTCTTTGGCCGTAGCCTTATTGGATCATCAACTCTTTCCTTAGACAAAGCCTTTTAAAGAAATAATACCTTTATTTTACTCTTTGAGAAACTCTGGTCTAACTAGTCTAGGATGTGGAGAGGTAGCTTCGGCTAGTTCCACTTAGCTAAGCCAAGCTTCCCTAACATACTATCATCTCGCCCCACCCTGGTACTAGGTTAGGCAAGTATCAACTAGTCTTTTTCCTATCTAACCATTCTAAATCATGCATAAAATTAAACATGAATGACATGACAAATATTTAAGAAAAATAGGCAAATGCATGAACATGGCATTTATGCATGATTCAATCAAGTTAAAGTATTTTTAATTAAGTTTCTAATAATGTATGAAATTTCTGATTTGATACATATCGTGTGACCCCGCGAATATGTCAACCCACTTTAAAATATTTGTTGTTATTAAGTTGGAGGTTTCGGTTGGGTAGGATTTTATTTAATTTCATAATTAAGGGTATTTAATTCAAATTTTAGTTCGTGGATTGAATTTGAATTAAGAATTGAATCGTTAAATAATTTAAGATTTTAAGCAAATTAGAAATAAGAGTTAATTAAAGTTTAAGTTGTTAATGATTAATTTACGGTAAGGTTGAAGTTATTTAAGTTTGAACTTATTAATTAAAGTTTAAATTATTAAGGTTGAAATTAAAGTTTAAGAATTAATTAGAGTAAAAAAATAGAGTTAAAATAATTAAGGATTAATTAAAGTTAAAATTAATTAAGAATTAATTAGAATTAATATAATTAAAAATTAATTCGAGTTAAAATTAGTTAAGAATTAATTAGAATTAACATAATAATGAATTAATTAGAATTAAAATAATTAAGGATTAATTGGAATTAAAATAATTAAGGATTAATTGGAATTAAAATAATTACGGATTAATTGGAGTTAAAATTAATTAAGAATTAATTAAGGTTGTTAAGATTATTTTGATTTATGTTATCAATTAGATTTCAAAATTTCTGGGTTAAATAATAGTTGTGGGTCTAACTGCATCATTTCCATTAATTCAAAGAGTTCTGAATCACTTACTATTTTTTTTTCATTTAATTTTTCAAGTTTAGCTAACACTTCTGCTTTGTTTAAATTTTTATAGACCTTGTTAAATGTAGCTTTGATTCAAAGAAATTCATTTTCATTATTGTATTCATCTTCATCCTTAGGGTTGAATTCAGAATTTAAAATTTCATCATTATTCTCATAACAGGTGGAGTAATTTTCAGGACTACTAATTAATGTTTAATAATTAACTTCAAGATTATCTAAAAAATTAATAATTAAATCTTCATTATTATCTGTAGTTTTATCTTTAATATCCTCATAATTAATTTAAAAATATCAGAATTAATAACAGTTTCATCATTATCCTCAAAAATGTTGTCATTCTTAACATTATCAGAAATATTAGAAATTAAAGGATAATTAATTTTAATTTCATCATTATCAGCAATATTATGAGAAATATCAATTAAAGTATTATTATCCTTAACATTGTTAGATAAAATATTGGAATTAATTCTAAAATTGTTGCATTGATATTAAAGATTAAAAAATTAATGTCTGATATTTTACTATTGTCTACATTTGGTAATTGGTCATGCAATATATTAAGTTGATTATGCAAAAAGTCTAATTTATCAGAAAAATTATCTAAATTATCAGCATGCTTGAAAAACTATGCAGGAATTTCGGAAATTTTAAAATTATTGCAATAATTGATTTTCCGTACCTTGGTCGGACACTGGTTCTTGTAGTGTCCGTGCCTTTGACATCTGAAGCATCTGATGTGGCTCTTGTCCCTCCGGACTCCTAGCGTTGGTACCTCCTTTGCCGCCGGTGGTGACGATCGAGTCTGACGAGTAGGACACTGGTTTTTATAGTGTCCTCTCTCCCTGCACTTGAAACATGTAATATGGAACTTAAAATTTGACATAATTAGAAAAATATACCTGATTCACCCCTTGGCTCCCCCTCAACTCCTGGCGTCTTTGCTCCGTCGGCTGTTAGTCCGGTGAAGAGAGACCAGGCTCTGATATCACTTGTGGGACCGGTGTCGTCGATAGAGGGGGGGGGTAAATATCGACTTGAAAATTTTCTTCCAGAAACACGTCGAAACCATCGATGTTCATTCTACACAGAGAGTTAGTGCACAATGGAAAATAGAAAGAACGAAGAACAAAACAACACAGACGACAAGCGGGTTTTTACTTGGTTCCCAATCCCCCAGGGTCAGTACGTCCAAGGCCTAGCATGGGAAGCGCTCGTCCACTAATGGTCTCCTTTCCGGACTTTCCGGAGGTGGAGAAACTCGTCTTACAGTTCAAGTTTTACAAGCAAAAGATAGTGAAATTAAGTGCATAAAAATAAATGCCAACCAAACAGGAAAGTCGACGATCCCGGCCAATCTGGAACTTCGAAGTGCAGCTCACTTCCTCCTGGAGCCTCCTTGGTTGTAGAGCTTCGTCTCTAATGCTTTTTATTCACTCGGAATGCTTAGACTGGTGTAGCAGATGATGTTTTGAGTTGAGGGGTCGAACCCCTTTATATAGCATCTTCACGGGCGCCCTAGAGGCCTTTGAGCACCTCATTGGCGGTCAAAACTTCATCCTTGCTCGCGAACTTCACGAATGGATAAGCAGCCAGTCCAGGCACCCTAGACTCTCCTGGGCGCCTGAATCATCCAGGTACCTGGATGCATGGGGGCACCCTGGTTCAATGGGGGCTTCCAGGAGCAGTTTTTCCAGGCTTCTCTTGTGTTTGTTCGCCTGATTTGCCTCCAATTCTAGGTACTTGCAAGATACACAAACACAAGACAAGCACATATATAATCTTAGCCTTAACGATTGGTTATGACTTTGGATTTCTAGCAAAACCCTAGGTCGAATCGAGTTCCCTTCCTGGGGAACGCGCCTTCGCCTACTCCTCTCAGGAGAAGTTTGCCAACCGGCTCCTCCGATTGAACTTTTGCCCGATCTTCCGGATCAGGACTTTGGTGCCCAGTCCACGACCAGGACTTATTGCTCAACCCTTGGTCAAGTCTTAGGTGCCCAACCCTCGGCCAAGACTTATTGCCCAATTCCACGAACTAGGACTTCATTCCCAACCCTCGGTCAGGTCTTAGGTGCTCAGCCCTCGGCCACGACTTATTGCCCAATTCCACGAACCAAGACTTCGTGGCCAACCCTCGCTCAGGTCATAGGTGTCCTGCCCTCGGCCAGGACTTATTGCCCAATTCCACGAACTAGGACGTCATGCCCAACCCTCAGTCAGGTCTTAGGTGCCCAGCCCTCGGCCAGGACTTAGTGCTCAATTCCTCGAATCAGGACTTCGTGCCTAGTCCACGACCAGGACTTATTACCTAGGTTAACTAGGACTTTTCTTCACCTTGATACGGATATCTTGACTAACCCTTACCTTGTCTAATATATCACTAACTTAAGCATATTGTTAAACATTGAAACACTAGAGGAGGACATCACTGATGCATCTTGCACCGACAAGTGTTGTCGGGAATAACTTGGAACTATATCATCTAGAGTTGCGGACGACACCAGAGGTACATTGCCCTGGGCGAAGTGTTGAACAGGTCGAGTCATATCCTTTCCCCCGTAGATGATTAGCCACACATTAAATTGGATGAACGAACTCTCAACCAAATCGAGACCGATGCAAGGGCAACTGCAATTCTACAATGTGGCCTAACCAAAGAGCAACTCGAGCTAGTAGGACCATGCAGATGTGCTAGAGAAATCTGGGAAAAATTGATTAACCTTCATCAAGAGATCTCAGATGAAGAAGAAGATCAGGTAAGTTATCTTGCCCTGTCGGTCCAAGCACAAACAGCCGAGTCAGAGTTTGAACCCGAATCCAAAGTCGAACCAGAATCAGACGACGAATTGACTGAGACGGTAACCGATTTTGAATTCTTTTCAAAATTAGAATTAAATAATCAAACAGATACTGTAATGGTCGAGGAAGGTGTAAATTCTATTGAAGGGAAAAATCGTAAAGAACCACCAAAGAAGGAGCTTCAACTAGTATCCGAGTCCGACTCAGACACAGAATCAGAAGATGAGCCTAGATCCGAGGCGGCAAGAATCAAGGGGGAGATTCCCAATAAAGAACCAAAAGGTAAAAGTGTAAATTTAGATTTTAAAAATCATGTAATTTGTTACACATGCAGGGAGAGAGGGCACTACCAAAGTGAGTGTCCTACTCGTAAGATTCAAACGACACCACCGATGGCGACAAAGGAACCAGTTCCAAAAGCACGAAGGGACAAAAGTCGCATCCAATGCTTCAAGTGCCAGGAGTTCGGGCATTACCAAAGTGAATGCACAGATAAAAGAGCTACCAAGAATGCCGGACAAACAATCGACAAAGGTAAATTTATAGTATTTGAAAATCCGTTATTTACCTTGAATAATGTGATTGATTCATGTAAATTAATTAAGGCAAATGTCAGAAAATTGAAACAAGAAAATGAAACCCTAAGACATAAGGTTAATATGTTAGAAAATTTAATTCATAATCTTGCGGATTTTGAAAATCCAGAGTATTACTCCAATTGTGACCTTACTTAGATAATTGTTTGCTTTAATTGTGTGTTTCTTTTTTACTTTTAGTTTTGTTTGCTTAGAATTAGGACTGGTTAGTTTAAGGACTGAACCAACTTAACTGAAATTTGAACAACATAGTATTGGGTGGAGGTGAGATGATAGTACGTTAGGGAAGCCTTTTCTAATAAGGTCAAGTATACACTACTTGGTCTCTTTAGACTGGTGAAACTAGCCGAAGCTACCGATCCAAGACCCCAAACTAGTTAGACCAGAATTTACCAAAAAGTAATTTTGAAGATGAAATTTCACTAAAAGGCTTTGTCTAGGAAAGGGTTGATGATCCAATAAGGCTGCGGCCAAAGAAGGCCTTGTGCCTCGCCAAGACCTGGAAGCTAATTTTTGAAATTCAAATTCAATTTACTCTTTATTAAATTCGAATCTAACACAAATTTTCAGTTAATTTTAGATTCAAATATCTCTTTTCAAAATAAATTTAAATTGGGCTTAAAAATTAATTTAACTTTTCAAAATTAATCATGACCTTTTCAAAATAAATCTTTCTATTAAAATATGCATCTCACAAAACAGTTAAGGATATCCTGTTTTGTCACTTAGAAATGGGTGAGATGCTTAGGACCTAAAAGTTGAGTCCAACCCAACCAAATTAATTCAATTAAATCAAAATCAAATCTTAATTAAATTAAATCTTAATTAAATCAATTAAATTCAATTAAATCTTAATTAAGTCAATTAAATTAAATTAAATCTTAATAAATTAAATTTAACTCAATCAAAATTCAAATTTAATTCATCTGACTTTTAAAATTCAAATTTAATTCATCTGACTTTTAAAATTCAAATTTAATACAACTAACTTTTAAAATTCAAATTTAATTCAACAACCTTTAAAATTCAAATTTAATTCAACTAAACAACTTTCAAAATTAAAATTTAATTCAACTAAACAAACTTAACCCTCTAAATTTTAATTTTCTCAAAAATCAAATTTAACTTTTTAACTAAGAGTTAATGTTTCAAATCATTGTAATTAAAATCAAGTCTCTTTTGTTCACTAACCTAAAATTTATTTCATAACATTTATTTCATTCTTTTACCATTATATAAACATTTCTTTCAGACATTTAGTTTATTCTTGTATGGCAAAAAGTCACCTTGGGATTACTTAGGATAATTTTTTTTTGTCTGCAGTCAGGGCTTAGATATTTATATTTTTTGGGACTTAAAAAAAAACTTCTATTTTTTAAATCATTTTCCCTTTTCAGTTTTCTATATTCATTTTCTCAGATAGGAGAATGAAATTATGTTTCAAATCATTAAAACAAAATACTTTTTTAAACTTAGTTTTCGTCTCTTTTTGTTTGAATCAAACCCTAAGACTAAGAGGAGGATTAACTTATGGTCAACAAGCCTCCTAGGACTGTGTCAGGTTTAGGGGGAGCTCAAATTAATAGAAGAAGTTTAAAAATACTATGTTTTCAAACTATCACTCATGTTTTTTTTCAAAAACTATGCTATCATATGTCTTTCAAATAATCATTTTTTTCGAAATGTTAATATTTCAAAATTCATTTTAAGAATTGTGCTTGATTCCCCTTTAATTTTGACAAACCCTAAAGACACAGAGGAAGGTCCACTTCATGACCTACAAGGACTCCTAGGATGTGTCAAATTTATGGGGAGTCTAAATCTAAATGAAATTATTTCTAGCAAGTATTCTCCTTAGAAATTATTTTTTAAATTATTAAATAATTCTTTTGATCTGAACTGAACTCTAACAACTCAGAGGAAGAATACTTGTGGTCAACAAGCTTCCTAGGATTGTATCAAGTTTAGGGGGAGGTCAAATTAAAAGAGTTATCAAACATTTCTAAATAATATGTTTCCATACACTATATTTTCAAAATTGTGTCAAAAACATAAGTAATTTATCATACAAAATATTATTATTTTATTTTTGTGGCTTATAAAATCATTTTTTATATACCTTTTGAAATAATATTTGCTTGAGTCTTGAGAATTTTCAGGACACTTAGGAAAATGTCCTTGCAGCTAACAAGGATTCCTAGGATTGTGTCAGACTGGAAAAGAAACCTAGTCAAGTAAAATATTATGTTTTCAAAATGCATAATACTTTTCAGAAATTATTTATATTTTTCAAAGTGTAATAGTTTTCAAAAACAATACCTAGACGTTCCAAAAAGGCTCAATCTGTTTTTTTTAAAAGTACTTGCATATTTTTCAAAAATGCATATTTTTTTAAAAAAGTGCTTATATTTTTCAAAAATTGCATAATATCTTTCAAAAGTACTTCTATTTTTCAAAATATAATGTTTTCAAAGAGTACTAATACTTTTCTAAGGCAATAGTATTCTAAGTACGTGAATTTTCTAAAAACTTGCCTACAAATACAAAATATTTTTTTAAAATTCATAATACTTTTCAAAGTGGAGTTTTCATTGGTACAATTTAAGCTACTTGCTATACTTTCAGAATTATAACAAGTATTTTTATTTTCAAAGCTCATAAACTCTGGTACACACATTTCTTTCTTAAATCTTGTTTTAAAACCTCCTTATTGATATATGGCCAAGGGGGAGAGAAATAGAAAAGAGAGAGAAATTTTTTATCTCATTTTCACAAAAAGCTAAGTATTTCTAAGTGCTTTAAAATTGGTCTAAGAATTTTGTAAAGTAATTTAAAAATGTCTAAGTACTTCAAATTGTTTTTAAGTGCCAAGTGCTGTTAAAATTTCAAACTACTTCAAGTGCTTTCAAGTATTTCTAGTGCTTCAAAATTTTTTAAGTATGTCTAAATGTTTCAAATGTTTTTAAGTACATGTTTTTTTCTAAGTAAAATTTTTCTTAGTAAATTTGTCTGAGCAAAAACTTTTTGAAAATTTTGACAAATGGTTCTAAGTAAAGTTTTTTTTAAAAAAACTTTTCTAGAAATTTTTTAAAGATTTTGTTTTTCAAAATACACAAAGTATTTCCAAACAAAGTCTTTTAAAACAAATTTTCTCCCAATTCTCAAAGTTGAACCATTTGTTAGAGAAATTTGGCTTCAAAATTTTGCCTAAGTAAAATTCTTTTTGCAAAGCCAAGTAAAAGTTTTGTAACAAAATTTAGGTTTGCATAAACTTTTTTACTTTACCTTGTTCACCCATGTTTGTTTTTGATATATGTCAAAGGGGGAGGAAGGGTCAAAGTTAAGTGTTAAGTTAAGTATTTTATAACACAATGATTCAGGGGGAGTATGAGAAAAAAATTTTCTGTTCAAATTACATTGGTTTTAGACTGTTCAGAATTGCTATGTTTTATTGGTCTTAACCTTCTTGCTAAACTGTTGTAATTTTTACTTAACTTTGAATCATGTTGCCATAAATCAAAAAGGGGGAGATTGTTGGTGCAGGAAGCACCATATCGAACCTTTTTTTGATATTGGCAAAGGGCTCAAAGTTAAGTATTATTGGTGATCTAACAATGTTACTCAAGTGTGCAGGAAAAGTCCTAGCGAAGGGCTGCTAGGCACCTGGCGAAGGGCTGCCACGAAACAAAGTCCTAGCGAAGGGTTGCTAGGCACCTGGCGAAGGGCTGCCAGGAAACAAAGTCCTAGCGAAGGGCTGCTAGGCACCTGGCGAAGGAATGCCAGGATACAAAGCCCTAGCGAAGGACTGCTAGGCACCAGTCGAAGGATAGCTTGGTACTGAAGTCCTAGCGAAGGGCTGCTAGACACCTGGCGAAGGACTGCCAGGATTCAAAGCCCTAGCGAAGGACTGCTAGGCACCTGGCGAAGGAATGCTAGGATACAAAGCCCAAGCGAAGGACTGCTAGGCACCTGACGAAGGAATGCCAGGATACAAAGTCCTAGCGAAGGATGGCTAGGCACCTGGCGAAGGAATTCCAGGATACAAAGACCTAGCGAAGGACTGCTAGGCACCAGGCGAAGGACAACATGGTACTGAAGACCTGGCAAAGGATAGCTAGGCACCTGGCGAAGGACTGCTGGGCAAAAGTCCAACCGGAGGAGCCGGTTGGCATCAGGTATATTCTCCCGAGAGGAGTAGGTGAGGACGCGTTCCCCGTCGAGGGAACAGTAGGCGTCGGTTCGACCTAGGGCTCCATTTTGGAGGCCCAAAGACAGAACCAAGATAGCTAAGGCTGTATAAACTAACATCTTACTGCTTTATGTTGTTTTGGACTAACACTGGATGCAGGACCGAAGGAAATAGTGTCTGCAGCTCAGAGATCCTCAAAGGAGTGAGGCAGCAGCTGACCAGGGCGCCCGGAGTGTCCCGGGCGCCCCCAAGGTGAACACAAAACACATGAAGCAAAGGCAGGCTTCGACAACTCATGGGCGGGGCGCCCCCATGCTCCCGGGCACCCCCAGCATCCCGGGCGCCCCCAAGTTCAAGCTAACGAAGCAGAAGCCAGCGAAGCCAGCGGATAAGAGTTGACCCGGTCAACCCGGGTGCTCCTAGCGTCTCGGGCACCCCCGTCAAAGTCTGATCCCGAGATTGAAGGGATCAGAGCTGACCGAGAGGAACTTGGATCAGCTGACACGTGGGGGGGTGCCCCCCACGTTTCGGGCGCCCCCAGGGGCTATAAATAGGCCCTCGACCCCAAGGCTTCGAACAACAATTCTTTCAACGCTTCTACGCTCTTCTGCTCCCGCGCTCCGCTCCGGAAACCTCCCAACTCGAGATACAAGCGCCGATGACGTCCCTCCGCTCCGAAAATTCAATCTACACCAGACGTCGGTAACGAAGAGTTATTTTTAAGTTTACTATACTGCTTTTGTAATATCTCTCTGTAAACGGTTTTGCGCAAATATAGAATTGCCTATAGTAAACGGTCAACGACCGTGGGCCTTGGAGTAGGAGCCGACCGCGACTCCGAACCAAGTAAAAAACTTGGTGTTTGCGTGTGTTTGATTTAAATTTCCACTGCGTAATTGCTCTAATTTTAATCCGAACGTTTTACGATATTCACCCCCCCTCTATCGTTTCTCTCGATCCAACATCATCATAATCTAATCCCTCAACTTGGTTAAACCCCCTAGCTACCAATCTAGCCTTGTTCCTAGTGATTTTGCCTTGGTCATCTAGTTTGTTCCTAAAGACCCATTGATAGATACCATTTTATTGATCATTTGAGTTGTTAAAATCCATGTTTGACATATGTTTTTATTGTTTAATTGTGAAATTGCCCTAGGTTTTAGAACTTACTCTTATTTTGGACTTAATTGCAAATTTGCATAAAATTGGATTATTTGGCCACTAAATTCTTGATCTATTTTTGTAAGCATGAAGGGTTCATGGACTTAGAGCATATTGGTTTAAACTTCAGTCGGAAGTGAACCGGATCGAATTACCAAGCTTACGATTAATCCAAGCCGTCCGATTCAAGAGCGGCTAGATCTGAGCCATCCGGGACCTTCTGAAGCAATCCGAGCTAGGGTTAGGGTTGATCAAGCATTCTGATCAAGATATGAAGGTTTCATCCCAATCAGAGCTCAATCAACCGTTGGATCAAGCTCGGAGGGCTCTAGATCGTCCATTCAAAGATTAGGTTGATCTGGACCATCCGTTACAAATCTGGAGGATCCGAGCTACCTTGAGGCAGATCCTGACCCCTGATCAACATCCTCAAAGTTTGGCTCAAATCAGATCAAGATCAGCCGTTGGATTTCATCCGATCAATCTGGACCGTCCATTGCTGGCTATTTAATCAGAAACGCGCCCCAGTCTTCCCTGTCGCGTCTCTGCCGTTTTTTCATCTTCTTCGCGTTTTCTTAGCTTTTCTTCAGCTGTTCCTTCAATCCAAAGGGGCGCGACCCCTCGATTTCTTCACTAGATCGAGTTCTAGGTCAGTGGAAGGGCTCTCGGTGAATTTCCAGCTCTCAATTGCCCAAGAACAGAGCTTTTGTGAGGTCTCTGGAGTTCTGCCATTTGATTTCGTCAACATCGGCTGCGCACCATTTCATCCACCTGAGTAGTTCAAAGGGGTTCCCTGAAGTGCTCGGATCAATTCCAATCCATCATCGTAGCTGAGTTGAAGGAATTGGATGGGTTTTCGGATTTGAGCAGAGATGAGCTGGTTTTGAATCGCAGATGCTGTTTCCATCGATTTGCTGAGCTTGCGGGTTCGAGGCTCAGACTTGCGTGACGAACAAGGAGCATTCGAGCTAGGGAGTGATTGAGGATTAGTTTACCGTAGTTAATTTCAGTCAAATAGCTGTAATTTCGTTTCTGTAGTTAAATTTCGTTTCTGCAATTTCTGATTCTGTTTCATTAGCTGTAATTTCATTTTGAATGGTTTTTGCAGTGGTTAAGTTTCAATTTGTCAAGTTAGTTAGCTAATGAGCTTGTTTAGTGCACACTTGCTTTTGATTTTAGTTTAATTCCTGTCTAGTTGCTTTCGTTTCAGTTTTGTCAGCTCCTTCCCTGCGTATCAGAATTTCTTCCTGCGTATCACTTTGTTTACCTGCATTTCAATTAGTTCTTTTGAATTGAGATTGAACTTTCGTTTGTCCTCTGAATTTACATTGCAAATTGTTTCTATTACATTGCAATTAGTTGCAATTGCTATGCCATTGCTGCGTGCCAAATTTCTGTTTCTGCAAAAATTGCAGTTTCAAATCTGCAAATTCATTTACAGATTCGAGTTCCTGAGTTGTGTCAAGTAATCCTTGGCTCTTCTCAGTCCTTTTCAAACGGTAGATTAGTGCATTGATTTCAAATTGTTGGTTTGCTTGTTCGACATTCCATTAAGTGCTGAAATTCTGCATCCGTTTCTGCACTTGCATAAATTCTGCATCAGCTTCTGTACATTCGGCAGTTTATTGTGTTTCAGCCTCAGTTCCTTCATTTACAATCCATTGAATTGAATTCTTAGGAATTGTATGTGAATATTAGCATGGAGCAATAGATTTTAGTTGCCTTGAGTGATTTTATCCAGTTTGTTGAATGCATTCCATTTCTGAAATTCTGCAATTGCTGTATTCTATTTGTGTAGCTTGTGAAGTTTGTAATTGCTGTGTTATTCGAAGCTGTCTTAATTTCGGTAGCTTGTGAAGTTTGTATTCTATTTGTGTGTTTTCATCCAATTGTTGTACATCAATTGCTACCCATCAATTTATAGCGCTGAATTTAGTTAATTTTTTGGCACAAAGGTTGTTCCATTGCGTATCAAGTTGGCACCATCTATGGAATCTGTTTTAAGTGAAGATTCAGCTAATGATTCATGGTTTTGAGCTGTAATTCCTGTAGTTAAATAACCCTTTTAGTGAGCTATTGCATTCGACTTCAGCTTGTTTCATAGCCAGCTCATTTCTTTAACTTTAAGCTTCATTCTGAATATTAGTTTTAGCTGTTGCATTTCTTGTATCAAAAGAAGTTTTGGCATCTATTGATGTCAAGTTAAGTGGGATTGTTAGTGCATTGTAATTTCTGATTGCAACCAAAACCTAATCACATTCGAAACCCAATTCACAAATGACACACAAACACAAGTTCGAATCACACAATGTTAACTAGTCCCGAGGAAAAATATGACCTGTGGCCCCTTTACTACGTTTTCATTCTTTGATTGCAAAAAGGGTTTCCAGCACATATTTATAAATTCTAAATTCTGACGGATCCACACATTTCGTGACAACTTTAATTAGCTAAATCGGGTCCGTCAAATTTTTGGCGCCGTTGCCGGGGAACCAACTCCCAAACTTCACTCCTCTCAAATTGATTTAGCTCTTCTTGCATGGCTAGGACCCAATCCACATCTCCCAATACTTCATCAATAGATTTGGGTTCTAATTGATAGATTAGAGCTATTTGACTAGTGTGATCCCTAAAATAGGACCTAGTCCTTACTCCTTGAGTTACATCACCCACTATTTGGTCAATAGGGTGATCGTGGTGATGTCTCAAGGGCCTAGAAGTTGTGGGTTCATTTACTACTTCTTTCTCTTCCTCCAGGGTACTTCTTACTCCCCCTAGATCGTTGCCCTCCAAATGTAGGTCTTGGATTCTTTAGGCAAGGGGTTGGACCTCTTCTATATCCTTATCAATTGAGGCTTTTCTAGGGTAGGTATTTGTTGTTTCATCAAACTTTACATTTGAGGACTCCTCAATCACTTTTGTCCTCTTGTTGTAAACTCTATAACCCCTACTGGTGGATGAGTACCCAACTAGAATTCCTTCATCGGCTTTTGACTCAAACTTTCTTAGGTCATCTTTGGTATTTAAGATATACACTTTACATCCAAAGACCCTTAAGTAATGGACTTGTGGTACTCTTCCATTCCATAATTCAAAGGGTGTTTTTCCTAGGAACTTATGTACCAACACCCGATTTTGAATGTAACAAGCGGTGTTAACCGCTTCGACCCAAAAGTAGCTAGGAAGGGAATATGCATTAAGCATAGTCCTAGCAGCTTCTTGTAGAGCTCAGTTTCTCCTCTCAACTACCCCATTTTGTTGAGGAGTCCTTGGGCATGAAAATTCATGCTTGTATCTATTTTCGACACAAAATTGTGTGAAACTTGAATTTTGGAACTCCCCACCGTGGTCACTCCTAATTCGGTTTATTTTGAGGTGTTTTTTATTTTCTACCTTTTTGCTAAATCCTATAAAAATTTCTAGGGTATCATCCTTATGTTTCATAAAGTAAACCCATGTAAACCTAGAAAAATCATCTACTATCACTAGACAATATTTACTCCCTACAAGTGAGGGAGTACTATGACAATCAAATAAATCAATATGCAAGAGCTCTAATGGTAAAGTAGTAGTGATTAGGTTTTTACCTTTGTGTGATGATTTTGATTGCGTACCCTCTTGGCATGCATCACACAACTTAGTCTTCTCATATTTGATCATGGGTAGCCCCTTCACCAACTCTTCCTTAGCCACTCTTGCAATGCTTCTCATGTTGATATGTCCAAGCCTGCGGTGCCACAACCACCCTTCTTCTTCTTTAGACATGAGACACTTAGTAACATTGTTAGTAGTATAAGCAAGATCAAGATAATACAAATTTACCTCTCTAAACCCTTCTAATATGACATTATTTGATTCATTATGTTTAATTATGCACTTCCTAGCATGAAATTCAACTTTAAAACTCGCATCACATAACTGACTCACACTAAGTAAGTTAAACTTCATATCTTTAATTAGGAGTACCTTATGTATAGAAATCATGGGAGATACCTTAATGGTGCCCCTACCAATAATCCTCAATTTTTCACTATTTCCAAAGGAGACCGTCCCTTCTCTTAAGTAGCTAATAGTAGTGAACTTGCTCACATCCCCGGTCATGTGTCTTGAGCATCCACTATCTACTATCCACATAGTTGAGGCCTCCTTCACCTTTACCTATACAACATGAAAAACATACTCTTTTGGTACCCAAATCTTTGATCGATAAACATCATTTAGAAATCTTTTAGGTACCCATGCCCTCTTTGTGTTTCCCTTAGCCCCTAGTCTCTTAGATGCACCAATCCTACCCGTGAGTAATACAAAGGCCACTTCCTTTGTCTTTGGCCTATATCCCAAACCGGCCTTGTTATAAACAACCCTTTGACTGTTGATTATCATATCTAGGTTGCTAGATCCTACTTGGAATTTCCTAAGGGCCTTTGTGAGGTCATCTACCTTTTTCCTTGGTTCCCTATTTTCAGTTTCAAGATGTGAAGCATGTGATGTAATAGAACTAGCATGCAATTCTTCATGTTTGGTAGATTCTACTCTAAGCATGGCAATCTCTTCTTTTAGATCCTTAATCTTACTTCTAGCCTTAGCTAAGTCCATGTTAGTGCTAGAGATAATCTTAACTAGTGTAGAGGAGGGTAAGTGGTATACCTCACTTACCGAAGCTTCTGAATCGGATGATGAAGAGGAGGAGTCGCTCTCATCACTACTTGAACTTCTTTCATCATCTGATGTGTCTGAGTGATCCTGTGCCATAAGAGCAAAATGGAAAACATGCTCTTCTTCTTCCTCTGAAGATGATGGATCATCCCAGGTTGCCTTGAGGTTGGTGGCACCCTTCTCCTTTTCCTTTGACTTCTTCTTGTCACCTTTCTTCTTCTCCTCCTTCTTGTCATCTCTTCTTTTTAGCTGATGGCACTCGTTCTTCATGTGTCCCTCTTGGTGGCAGTTGTAGCATATAATGTCTTTGGCCTTACCCTTGCCTTTGGACCCTTTCCTAGCATATGATTTGTTAGAGAAATTTCTGAAAGCTTTACGCATCTTTCTTACCATGAATGCCTCTTGGTCGCTATCCATGGAGGCGCTGGATTCCTCTGAATCTGATGAGGAGGAGTATATCACCTTCTTCTTCTCCTTCCTTTTCTTCTTCTCCTTTTCTACAACAAAGGCAATATATACCCTTCTCTTTGGCCGAGACGTTAGCTTGCTCGTGTAGTTAAAATTCACAGAATAAGCCATCTAATTTAACTATGGACAAATCCCTTGATACCTTGTAAGCATCAACCATGGATGCCCACAAGGAGGTTCTCGGGAAGGCTTGTAGAACTACCTGACGATATCCCGGTTCTCGATCTTTTCTCCAATCACGTGGAGCTCATTGATTACTTCCTTCACCCTTCCATGTAGCTGGCTGACAGTCTCGTTGCTCTTCATGGATAAGGATTGGAGTTGGGCCACGAGCAAGTCCTTCTTTGCTCTTCTGGACTCGTTTGACCATTCGTTCAATTTCACTAATTTGTCCCACAGTTCCTTGGCGCTCTTGAACGGCCCCACCTTGTTCAGTTGCTCCTTTGATAGCCCGCACTGCAGTGTGGTGGTGGGCTTGGCATTGGATTGCGCCCTCTTCATTACCTCCTTCAACTAGGATGTCATCGGTGTTGGTTCTCCTCTTTCATCGACGGGTGCCTCGAAACCATCTGCAATACTAATCTAATTCTCAATATCGTTCATAAGGTAATATTGCATCCTACCTTTCCAACACGCGAAGTCATTCCCGTCGAAGAAGGGTGGTCGTGCAGTGGAGTATCCCTCTTGAAACGCCATTTTACTTGCTCCGGTTGACGGTTAGTTCTTCCGAAACGAACCGGCTCTAATACCAACTGATGGATCGCTTGGCGTGCTAGAGGGGGGTGAATAGCACATTTTCGGTCGTTTCTCTACAAAGTCGTTAGCGCAGCAGAAACAATAATATGCAAAGTAAATATGAACAATGCTAACAACCAAACGTTTACTTGGTATCCACCCAGATGGGTGACTAATCCAAGGATCCGCGCCGTACACCACTTCCACTATCGAAAAATCTCCTTCAGGTGGAGAAACCTTTAGGCTACGTTTGGTAGGGTGTAATCCACCCTGTAATGTAATCAAGATTACATTACAAGTTACTTGCATCAGCGAAACTCAGAATAGCAGATTATGCTCCTTTGATAGATGCTTTGGCAGGGAGGATTAATGCTTGGCCGAAGAACACTTTGACTCATGTAGGGAAGGCTCAGCTGATCAGAGCAGTCCTTCAGGGAGTGGAATGCTACTGGTTATCCATACTACCATTGCCGGAGGGAGTCATTGATAAAATCTATACGTTGTGCAGAGGGTTCTTATGGACCTCGAAACACCCACCTATTGCTTGGAAGGAGATGTGTAAGCCTAAGGAAGAGGGAGGACTAGGATTTAGGGACCTCAGGGCATGGAATGACGCACTGCTTGCTAAGGTGCTTTGGAGGATTCAGGACATGCAGGACACATTATGGATTAGATGGATCCACCATACATACTTACAGCAGATGAGCATTTGGGAATGGCAGGTCAAGCACACAGACTCTCCACTCATCAAGAGATTATGCCAGTTTAGAGATCGGATGCTAGTGGTTATGGGATCGGCAGAGAATGTGAATCAGAGGCTGATAGACTGGTTTGGCTTGCATAGGCAACAACATCGGGGGATTGGGATGGCATATGATTTTTTTTCGGGAGGCAGGGACTAGGAAGCCTTGGTTCAAAACAGTATGGAAGATGTGTATTCACCCGAGTCATTCGTTTACCCTTTGGCAACTTGCACATCGTAGATTACATACTGGGGATCGATTGGCTTATTTGGGATTGGAGGAGGTTGGATTATGCTCTATCTGCAAGGAGGTGCCTGAGACTCAGGAGCACATTTTTTTCCAGTGTCCGCAGGTGCATCAGTTGTGGAGTAGAGTTCGAGCATGGCTGCATATGATACCGGACATGACGACCTATCGGAGGATGTTCAGAGTGTTTATCCGGCATTGTAGGGGCAGGAGTTCATTGATGAGGATGCGACACATGGCACTTGCGGCAATGGTTTATTTCGTGTGGCAGGCGCGGAATCAGAGTCGGTTTGAGGGAGGACGCCTGGATGTGGAGATATTGTTTAGGAAAATTCAATTACATGTGTTTCGGGCACTTGAGAGATAAGGAAGGAATGTGAGCATCTGATGTAGAGGAGGGATGTGAGAATCTGATGTTGTGAGGGAAGAAATGAGGGATGCTGTGGAAAAAAAAAAAGACCAAAGTTGACCTGGTCAACCAGACCTGGGCTTGACCAGGTTGGAGACATGTGTCTACTCAGCTGCACCTTGGGCTGACCAGAAGTGTTGACTAGGGTTTGACCCTGGTTGACCGGACCTAGGCTGGACCAGGTCCATGAGACTGGGTATGGTCAGCTGCGCCATGGGCTGAGCCGAAGGGCTGACTGGGGCTTGACCTGGCTAGCTAAACCTGGGCTTGACCAGGTGTGTGGGATTGTGCTTGGTTAGCTGCAATTGGGCGGATTCGAGCAGTTGAGATTGTGGGTTGCACTTGTGGCCATCTGATCAGGTTGATTGGTGTGTGCTAACTTGCTTTTGTATGTTATCATGTTGATTGTGTTTGACCAGGGACCGATTGGCTGTGATGGATAAGGCTGCCTTGAGCTTAGCTGGAGCGAATTGGGGGCTGGGCTGAACTGATCAGTGTAGTTGCCTGTATTATATGGTTGATTGTAATTCTATGGTTTGATTGTATATGGCAGTAATTAGATTTTGATGTGGTGAATAGATCCACCATGATTGATCTATCTAGTCCGTGGCAAACGGCTGCGGTAAAGACACGCCAAATCCGTTGATGGCTGAGGCTTTGCCAAAAAGCCTGCAAGGGAGCATAGATCCACCATAGGTCTATCTAGCCCGTAGGAACGGCTACGGTAAAGGCGTATCAAATCCGTTAATGGCTGAGGTTTTGCCAAAAAGCCTTTTTGGGTGAATAGGTCCACCATAGGCCTATCTAGTCCATAGTACCGGCTATGGTAAAGACACATCAATTCCGATTATGGTTGGTCACTTGCCAAAAGTGAACTTCGGCTTTGTGTTCTTGGTACCAGTCCTGGAGCCGGCTGGAAGCTGTGTTGGTGGCAGCAGCAGTACCAGTTCTGAGGCTGGCAAATTTGAAGAAGGATGGTGACGGTCAAAGCATCATGTGGGGTCTACATACAGGATCTCAACATGAAGTTTTGGTGATGGGTCAGCATGGAAGGTGGGCTGTTGGGTTTGGTAACACGGGCCAGTGCAAAAGGGAATCACAGTGTAATGGAAGGGTGGTATAGAGGCTTACAACAGGTTTCTTTTTGATGGATAGTGAGGATAAAGCAGTTTTTTGTTTGGTTGGTTTTGGTTAGTATTCATGAGGATGCACACATGTATTAGCCTTGAACATCTATTTGAATATGACACTTCGTCAGAAACATATAGATATTCGTAGGTGGCATTGTAGGTTGTACCATTTTACTTGATGATATATATTTACCTTTCATAAAAAAAAAGATTACATTACAAGTTGGATTCTTTTGTTTGGAATAACTTTAAAATTGTAATGTAATGTAATCTTGATTACAAAAGAGGTTGATGATTTGTAATCTGGATACAAAACAAAACCTCTGTAATCTGGATTACATTACAGCTTGTAAAGTCTTCGGCCGGGCGGCGACGGTCGTCGGGTGCCGACGGTTCACCGGTCGTCGGTCGTCGGTCGCCGCCGGCCGCCGGCCGCCGGCCGCCGGCCGCCGGCCGCCGGCCGCCGCCGCCACCGGCGGTCGGTCGGCGGCGATCACCGGCCGGTCGATGGTCATCGGCCGGCCGGCGGTGGTCGTCGGTCGTCGGTCGTCAATCTTGATTACATTACAGGATGAATTACCCCTAACCAAACAAAGGAATCCAACTTGTAATGGTTATCAAAGATTACATACAACTCATTACCAAACATAACAATGTAATCAAGATTACATTACATTACAAACTTGATTACATTATAGACCCGATTACATTACCCCCTACCAAACGTAGCCTTACAGTGGTGATCTTCCTCTTTACAAAATATAGTAGAATAAGAGAGAGGAAGTGGAGAACACTTTTCAGACGAGAAGCACTTCGATGTAGTACGGAACTGTACCGCTCACATGCAAAAAGGTCCTCCTTTTATAGGAGAACAGGACAAACTCGCAGTCTGTCCAGCCCCGCACCAGTCGACTGCCCCAGGGGCAGTCGACTGGCCTAGCATTATTTGCTAGCCAACGGCTAGTTTTCGGGGTATACCAGTCGACTGCCCTCGACTGCCCCAAGGGCAGTCGACTGGTCTGAGGCCGAAAACTCTCTGTGAGTTTTGGCAGTCGACTGCCCCTGGGGCAGTTGACTACCCTGCCTCTAAGCTTAGTCCCAGCCACTCCGAATCTTCTCCTTCACGTATGCCTTCAGGTCTGCTCCCTTGGCTTGCCTCTTGAAATCCTCTTCCTTTGGCTATCATCCCTCGGATGCGCACGCAAGCCTTCCCTTGGCTTGCCTCCATGCCACCCTTCACGTGTGCCCTTGAAGTCCACTTCCCGGCTTGCCCTTGGAGCTCTCCTCCCTCGACTCTCGTCCCTCAGATATATCCACCATGTGTGATTCTCCAAGTCCAGCAAACTCAATAACACACATCAAATACAACATAACACTCTAATCTTAAACATATTCACACACACACATCAAACCCATGATCTTCCAATCATTTAAGGACCGATTACCTCAACAGTTGTGTGGGTGACAACCTTCCAAGAAACGGAGTCACCAAAGCCACCAACTTCTTCCATCAAGGAAGCGCCGAACCCCTAGAGTTAGGGTTGCCGCCGGCCAACTTCTTTCGTCCTCCGCCTTTGCGCCGTTGGTCTCCAAAAGCCCAGCTTTCTCTTCCACCGCTGACGCTAGCCTTGCTCTAAGCATCACCGACCAAAGAGAGACAAAAGAGAAAGAGGAAGAAGAAGTAGATGAGAAGAAAAACCCAAACCCTAATCTCCTTCTTCGCTCCTTCACCTTGCGACGCTGAAAGCTTCAACTTCTCACTTTGGTTGCCGCCGGCCAACCCCTTCCCTTCTCAAGCTTGCACTAGCCAAGAACAAAGAAGAGATGCCCTTCTTGCTTCCTTGTGCCACTGCTCTAGAAGAGAGAAGGAGAAGAGATGAGAAGAGAAGAGAAGAAAACTCTTCTTCTTCTCTCTTACCGTTGACGCCCTTGACCTAGGAGAGAAGATGAGAGGGAGAGAGGCTTAGGGATGTTATGGTGTTGGATGCCTTGGTCTCATGACTCCATAGGTATATATATACTACAATAGAGACCATGATGAGGAGTTGGGTCTTGACCCCCTAATGGATCAAAGCACGATCCATTAATAATAATCCAATCCACTAAAGGATTATCATTGCACTACCTCACCAACCCCCATAATTAAAGATGGACTCCATATTATGTGTACAAATTCTCCCTATGTTTAAGATCTCGAATGCTTATTAATTAATTAAATTACTGATAATTTAATTAATTAACATCTAACTCCATGAGTAGTACCACTCAACCTTATTATCATGTAGGACCAAGTCCACCTACAGGATTTCCATGATGAACTTTATACGAACTCAAGGGGACATCATCAACCTGATGCATCAGGACACGATTTCCTTTATAATCAATGACACACCATGTAAATAATATTATTTCCCAATTTATCGGTCCTATCAATTTAACAAATAAATCTCGCCCATTGGTAAATAAAAAAAATAGATATTAAGTACATGTGTCCGTTATTATATCAGGATTAAGAGCATGTAGACCATAATATCTGAGATTTGATTCAATTATATTGTTAGTATAAATTGAATCACCTCTATATCGGTCCTGCTCAATATACACAAAGTGTTCTAGTGTAATTTTATGGCCAAGATAGACCAATACCAAATTACACTACAACCATGTCAATGGTTTGTCCAAAACCATCTAGGTTGTGAGCCTCTACTAATACTCTACAAGGGACTGATAACATGATCTTCTGTGTGACACTACACACCATGTTATCTACAATGTAAAGTATTAGACAATAGAATGTATATATCAAATATAAAATGCAAACAATGATCATATGATACTCATTCCAAAATATAGATGTTCATACAAAAGCTAGGCTTTTAGTATACATCCCAATAATGTCCCACTTATACTAAAACATTATGCTGCCATCACAATGCCATACATCTAACTCCCATACCCTCCACATGCCTATCAAAAGCTCTCGCTGGAAGGGCTTTAGTGAAAGGATCCGCCAGGTTGTCCTCTGATGCAATCTTGGCGGCAACAATTTCTCCTCGCTTTACGACCTCTCGTATCAGGTGATAGTTGCGCTCTATGTGTTTACTTACCTTATGGGCTCGTGGTTCCTTCGAGTTTGCAACTGCACCACTATTATCACAATGAATTGTGATAGCTCTGGGAAAACCAGGAATCACAGCCAAGCCCATCAAGAAGTTCCTAAGCCATACAGCTTCCTTGGCCGCCTCTGAGGCTGCCATATACTCAGCTACCATGGTGGAGTCTGTCATGCATTTCTGATTGACATTCCTCCATACTATAGCTCCACCTCCCAAAGTAAACACTTACCCCGAGGTAGACATACTTTTATCTCTATCTGATTGGAAGTCAGAATCTGTGTAGCCCACAGGGAGTAATTGATCTGCCTGGTAAACTAGCATATAATCCCTAGTACTTCTCAGGTACTTCAATATATGTGTTACCGCAATCCAATGTCCCTATCCTAGATTACTATGATATCTTCTAACCATGCTCACGGCAAAGCAGATATCCGGTCTCGTACATTGCATAGCATACATGAGGCTTCCCATGGCCGAAGCATAAGGAACCGCCTTCATCTCCTCTATCTCCTTTGATGTTTTAGGACACATCTCCTTAGATAGAGGTACTCCATGCCGAAAAGATAGAAAACCTTTCTTGGAGTTTTGCATTCTAAAACGAGCTAGGGCAGTGTCCATGTATGAAGCATGAGATAAGCACAACATCCTTTTCTTGCGATCTCTTATAACTTTGATCTCAAGGATGTGTCCCACTTCTCCCAAGTCCTTCATATCAAACTGTTTGGATAACCATACCCTTACGTCTGATAACACTTTGACATTGTTGTCAATGAGCAAAATATCATCTACGTATAGTACAAGAAATACCACTACGTTTCCGTCACATCTCTTGTATACATAGGACTCATACGGACTATGAATAAATCCATAAGACTGGATTACCTCATCAAAGCATATGTTCCATGATCTCGAAGCTTGCTTCAATCCATAAATGGACCGATTAAGCTTACACACAAGATGTTATTTGCCCATTGCAATGAATCTCTCTGGTTGCTTCAAATAGATGTTTTCCTCAAGTCTTCTGTTAAGGAAAGCTATCTTGACATCCATCTACCAAACCTCATAATCCATATGAGCAACAATAGATAAGAGAATCTGGATTGACTTAAGCATGACTACCGGCGAGAAGGTCTCCTCATAATCGATACCCTCTTTCTGAATATACCCTTTCACAACAAGCCTTTCTTAGAAGGTTTCCACCTTCCCGTCTGGTCCTCTCTTTCTCTTGTAGATCCACTTGCATCCAATGGCTTTTATACCATTGGGTGGTTCTACTAGCTCCTAGACCTGATTAGAATCCATAGATTCTATCTCAGAATTCATCGCCTTTTGCCAAGATACTGCATCTTTATCTTGGAGTGCCTTGTCATATGTCCAAGGATCAGGTTCATGTTCGCCAGGGACCAATTCCAAAGACTCTCCCAAGAACATGAATCTATCAGGTTGTCTAACAACCCTCCCACTACGACGAGGTACTACTTGTGTATCCTCTGTGACACGCGGTGCAGTCACTTGTGGTTTGTCCTCCTGTACTGTTGGTACTGAAGTTGGAACTTCCCTTCTCATTTCCTCAAGAATAATCTTACTCATGGGCTTGTGGTACATTACATAATCTTCCTCTAAAAATCAGGCATTCGTACTAACGATCACCCTCTGATCTTTAGGACTATAGAACAAATCGCCTTTTGTTCCTCTAGGATAGCCTACGAACAAGCGTACTTCTGTACGAGATTCCAACATATCAGCATCTCCCTTCAGCACATGTGCTGGACTACCCCAAATCCGAATATGTCTTAGACTAGGCTTTCGCCCAGTCCACAATTCTATGGGAGTAAAGGGTACTGATTTAGATGGTACCAAGTTCAGAATATGCACTGTCGTTTCCAGAGCATATCCCCAGAACGAATCTGGCAACTCAGAATAACTCATCATCAATCTAACCATCACCATAAGAGCTCTATTCCTTCACTCTGCCACCCCATTCTGTAGGGGCGTACCAGGTGTAGACAATTGGGATTGAATCCCAGCATCTGATAAGTCATTCCCAAACTCTCCCAAGAGGTACTTGTAGGATCGATGCCGTCGATAGAGGGGGGGGTGAATATCGATCGTAAACTTTCTTGCGGAAATCGTAAACTTTTCGAATCTTCGTTCCAGACTCAGAGCGTTAGTGCAGCGGAAAATAAACAGAACGAAGAAAACACAACACAGCAGACATGCATGATTTATTTACTTAGTTCCCGACCCCCCTGGGTCAGTACGTCCAAGGCCTATGTACTCGGCGTGAGTCCACTATTGGTCTCCTTTCCAGAATTTTCGGAGGCGGAAAAAACCCATCTTACAGTGCAAAAGTACAATAAAAAAGATAATAAATTGAATGCGGAATAATAAAAGCAAACCGAACAAACAAGGGTTGAAACTCGACCGATCTGGACCTCCGAAGTGCCGCGCACTTCCTCCTGGAGCCTCCCGGTCATAAAGCCTCATCTTTAGCTCTTTGTTGTCGGTCAGAACGTTCAGAATGGATCTCAGAAGTTGTGTTTTAAGCTAAGGGGTCGAGGCCCCTTTTATAGGTTTCATACGGGCACCTGTGATGATGGGGGCGCCCCTATAGACTTGGTCAAACGTTATCCCCGCGCCGAACTCGTTGCGGCTGATAAAACCTTTGACCAGGGTGCCCCGGACCTCCCAGGCGCCTGAATGAAAGATTATTTCTATTTCGAACTCGAAATAGCAAATACAGCTTTCAACTTGGGCGCTTGTTTCATCCCGGGCGCCTAAATGGAAGCCTATTCTGCCTTTTTTACGAAACTGGTTTTTCCTTCTTTGACCTGGGCGCCTGGATCCTGTTGGTGCCTGGCTTCAAGGTTTCCAGTCCAACAGGTTTTTTGTTCTTTGATCTGGTCGCCCCCATTGATGGGGGCACCTGGCTTGGCTGGTTTCCAGCCCTTTGCTTGCTTTGTCTGCGGTTCTTGGTACCTACAAGATACACAAATACAAAGCAAATATACACACAATATTAACCTTATGGACTTGGTTCTGATTTCGGATTTCCACGAAAGTTTCCACCCCCGAGAACGCGCCTTTCACCTACTCCATTCAGGAGACGGTTGACACCCAGTCCTTCGGGTGGACTTTTGCTTAGCTTCCGATACTCTCGGATCTCGAGACGTCCGAACCCTGACCCGTCTCTACTTCTGTCCTTAGTCATCTCTCAGCTAAGTTGCTCAATCCCTCGGACCAAGACTTCATGCCCAAACCCTAAGTCCAGGACTTCGGTGCCCAATTTCTCGAACTAGGTCTTCGGTGCCCAACCCTCGACCAGGTCTTCTTGCCCAGTCCTCGACCAGGACTTCGTGCCCAACTTCTGGTCAGGTCTTCGGTGCCCAGCCCTTTGCCAGGACTTAGTGCCCAGCTTCACTCACCAGGTCTTAGTGCCCAATTCTTCGAACCAGGACTTATTGCCAAGATTTACTAGGACTTTGGTCCATTTTGTTACTCCTCTCTTAACTCCCTTTCTCTTGTTTAATGTATCACTGACTTAAGTATATTGTCAAACATTAAAACACTTAGAGGAGGACATCACTGATGCAACTTGCACCAACAGTACTCACCACCACGATCAAATTGTAGTGTCTTGATACTTTTACCTTGACGTTTCTCCACATCAGTCTTGAATTCTTTGAACCTGTCAAAGCATTCAGACTTGCGGCGCATCAAGTAAATGTATCTATACCTTAAATAATCGTCTATAAAAGAGACGAAATATTCAAAGCCTCCTCTTGCCTAGATAGACATAGGACCACACAAATCAGAATGAACCAACTCTAACACATCTTTGGCTCTATACCCCTTGGCCTTAAAAGGCCTCTTGGTCATTTTACCTTCCAAGCAAGATTCAAAGGTTGGGAAATCTTCCACCAGCAATGAACCCAAAGGTTCATCGGCTATCAACCTTTGAATTCTACTTAGGTTAATGTGACCTAACCTTAGATGCCAAAGATACGTTGGTTCATATTCAAAGGTTCTTTTCTCTTATTTTGATTAGACGATGAGTTATTGATTTCTATTTGCATCGTAGGAGTTTTTGGTTCAAGAGTGTACAAATTGCCAACCAACGCACCAGAACAGAAATGTCTCTATTCCTTTTTATAACAACTCTAACATTAAAAGAAATAGAATACCCATCCATAATTAATTTAGAAACTAAAATAAGATTCTTTCTAAATGAAGGTACATAAAGGTAATTTCTTAAAACCAAAGTTTTATTCCAATCAAAATATAAATAAATGTCTCCCACTATAATAGCCGCCACCTCCGTAGCATTGCCCGTGTAGACGGTAATCTCTCCCTCAGCTAGTCATCTAGTTTCCTTGAACCCCTGCAAAGAATTGTAGACATAATCAGTCGCTCCCGTATCTACACACCAGGTACTGGAAGATAACACCGCTAAACATCTTTCAACAACTAAACAAAAAGATATACCTTGATTTTTCTCCTTCTATCGGGAACAGTCCGCCTTCCAGTGTCCAGTCTGCTTGCACGTGAAGCACTTGCCTTTCGGCTTGTTCACTCCAACCTGAGGTCTCTGAGATCCAGCTGCCTTCTTTGCTAAAATTGGTTTCTTCTTCTTCTTGCTTTTCGGCTTAGAAGTAGAACCCTTTTCAGTAACAAAAGCATGAGCACTCTGACAAAAAAGCCCCTCAGCCGCCTGGAGTTCTATCAGAAGTTCCGCCAACGAATATGTTCGTTTGTTCATATTATAGTTCAGGCGAAACTGCTCAAAACTCCTAGGTAGAGACTGGAGAATGATATCGACCTGGGTTTCCCCGTCGATCTCTGCTCCAAGGACTTCCATCTCATTCAACTGAGTCATCATTTTGAGAACATGATCCCTCACGGGTGTTCCCTCAATCATGGTGGTCGTCATCAAGTTCCTCATTGCCTCTTGCCTAGCGGCCCGATTCTGATGTCCGAAGAGTTCCTTGAGATTGAACATCATGTCATAAGCAGTGGAAAAAACCTGATGTTGATGTTGCAACACATTTGACATCGAACCCAAAATGTAACATCACACCATCTCGTCTACTTTAATCCACTTCTTATAGTGTTCCTTCTCCTCTTCTCCAGAATTCTCACTAGACTTTTCAGGACAGATCTCAAAGAGCACAAATTTGTACTCCTCAGCAATCAAGACAATGTCCAGGTTCCATTTCCAATCAATATAGTTAGGGCCAGTAAGTTTATTTTCTTTCAATATAATAGCTAGTGGGTTGAAAGCCATTTTGAAAATATCCTGAGAATCACAATGAGAATATCATATGCCACGATAGTGTGGACATATACGAATTCTACATTTGTAAGAGGAGGTTTTACCCATCAATTTTATTATCTTGTCAACCTAACTTTTTGACAAATAAAATTAATAGTTGGTTCCTCTTCGGCCCTACAAATAATAGCAGTGACTCCGATGGGGAGGATACTATTATTTGCATCTAAGTGTTCACCATTACACGATATTAAGGGAATTATCTAGGATTATGTCCCTTCCGATGGGGAAGATCACACACTCCTAAATAACTTCCTATAACCATATTTGACCATCCGCAAAACAAACTCATTCGATATGAAGGAAGGCACTCAAAGCCAACGCACAAGCTTGTTCGCATCACATGTCAAATTTGTAATAGAGGTCATGGGACTCTTAGAGTCCCTCTCCCACTTAGTAATTTAAAATTGAGGAATTTTACCATGCAAGCACAACAAGCATATGAACAAAAAGCAATAAATAAGAAAAACTAATTTTTCCAACTATTATGGCTTTTAACTTCAATATGCCTCCAGTCGTGTGGCCACCTCATCTCCTCCTCCAGCACCATTCGCAAGCCTCATTCATGAAGGAGCTCCGAGCCGAGATAAAAAAACTATTTTAATTTACATCCATCAATCTTATACTCTATAAAGGAGTGTACAACAAGTCTAGATCGAAAGTAAACTAAAATGAGCGGCTAAACAATGCCATATTTAATTACAAAATTAAATACTAATTAGCATCGTTAACCCCGAGGATTCAAGTAAATAATACAAACATGCATAGTCTAATCTGATGCCTACAACCAAAGAATTAGCCTATGCTCATCCTACTATTATCTGGCATAAAATTATACATGATAAAATGTATGAAAGTAATCAAATCCAAAACACACACAACCAGAAACTATTGGCTCTGATACCAATTGTTGGTTTTAGTTGTGCATGAATTGTTCGTTTCGGTTGCGCATGGGAATCCTCTCCATGTCCCCGGATTAAAATTTTATTAATTAAAACAAATCTGAATGGAGAATAATTACCCAAGCAACCACTCATCATTGTACTAACCGATTCAAGTGACCACTTGAACAAACTTGTTGTTCAAGCAATCTAACTCGTCTAATCAGTTAGCTGTGAAATAGACGATGAATGGATCGCCGGTTTGTGTTCATCTTCGGGGTCCATGATAATTAATTAACATATGATAATACAAGATGTAAAGGAACCAAAATAAGAAATTATACCTCTTGTTTACCTCGCGACCTTCTATCGTATGTCCTACTCTCTTCTAGGACGTCATGTGGGCGACGATCTTCCAAGAAACGGAGTCACCAAATCCACCAACTTCTTCCTTCAAGGATGCGCTGAAACCCTAGAGTTAGGGTTGCCGCCAGCCAACTTCTTTCCTCCTCCTCCTTTGCGTCACCGGTCACCAAAAACCTAGCTTTCTCTTCCACCGCCGAGCCTAGCCTTCCTCCAAGGATCGCCAACCAAAGTGACACAAGAGAGAAAGAGAAAGAAGAAGTAGATGAGAAGAAAAACCAAACCCTAATCTCCTTCTTCCCTCCTTCACCTTGCGGCGCCGAAACTTCAACTTCTCCCTTTGGTTGCCGCCAGCCAACCCCTTCCCTTCTCAAGCTTGCACCGGCCAAGAACAAAGAAGAGATGCTCTTCTTGCTTCCTTGTGCTGCTGCTCTAGAGGAGAGACAGAGAAGAGATGAGAAGAGAAGAGAAGAAAACTCTTCTTCTTCTCTCTTACCGCCGGCGCACTTGACCTAGGAGAGAGGATGAGAGGGAGAGAGGCTTAGGGTTGTTATGGTGTTGGATGCCTTGGTCTCATAACTCCATGAGGTATATATATACTACAATAGGGACAATGAGGAGGAGTTGGGTCTTGGCCTCCTAATGAATCAATGCCCGATTCGTTAATGATAATCCAATCTACCAAAGGATTATTATTGCACTACCTCACCAACCCCCATAATTAAATATGGGCTCCACCTATTATGTGTATAAATTCTCCCCGTGTTTAAGATCTCGAATGTCCATTAATTAATTAAATTACTGAAAATTTAATTAATTAACATCTAACTCCATGAGTAGTATCACTCAACCTTATCATCATGTAGCACCAAGTCCACCTGCAGGATTTTCATGATGAACTTTGTGAGCTCCTCAAGAGGACATCATTAACCTGACGCATCGGGACACGGTTTCCTTTTATAATCAATGACATACCATGTAAATAATATTATTTCCTAATTTACTGGGCCTATCAATTTAACAAATAAATCTCGCCCATTGGTAAATCAAAGAAATAGATATTAAGTACATGTGCTTGTTATTATATCGGGATTAAGAGCATGTACACCATATGTAAGTACCCCTGGTTGGTTTTGATGTGATCAACCGATTTAAGTTAGGTCCTGGTATGTTTAATCCCTCTGCTAAGTGTGCAGGAGCTTAGGTACGGAGGAAGTCGAGCGTAAGACGTAGCGGACGAGAAGGATTGTACGGGGAAGTGAGCCGACGGGCTCGGTATAATCCGAGGGACGCGGAAGCTGCAGAAGAGTACGTCGGTGGAGCGAGAAGGACGCGCGCGGTGTTTGAGGGACGAGAAGCCGGGAGGAAGGACGCTCGAGGAGCGAAAGGCCGAAGTCGGGTTCGGGTGAGCCTAACTCCGGTTGGCTGGAAATCACCCAGAAGACGAAGAATTAAAAAGACTGGTCCAAGCGCCCAAAAGAAAAGAGAAAATTATTTGGTAGCAAGAAGAATCGAACCTGAGATCCCACTGCTAAATGTGTTCATACTTACCGAATGGGATAAACAGGTGATGTGAATAAGTTGATGTGAGCCAAAGATAAAGTTAATCACCTGCTGCGAATAGAAGTAAAGTTTTAATTAAACTTTATCTTCTAAAGGATAACCTGTTGGATCGAGAAATGCGAGAGAGGGGGGGGTGAATGTCGCAATTCGTTCGGATTTAAAAAGAGCGGGTGCGCAGCGGAAATAGAAGAGAACACAACAACGCAAACACAGCCGGTTTACTTGGTTCGGAGCCTGGGTCGACTCCTACTCCAAGGCCCACGGTCGTTGACCGTTTTCTGCGGGCAATTCTATAAGTTCGCAAAAGTTTACACACAAATAATAATAAAAATATTCTCGTAAACTTAAATACAACTCTTGTTACCGACGTCCGGTGAAGATTGAAGTTCTGGAGCAGCGGGACGTCGTCGGCTTGAGTTGGCAGCTTTCTGGAGCGTGTCGTGGAAGCAGAAGAGCGTAGAATTGTCGAAGGAATTGGTTGTTTAAGAATAGGGTCGAGGCCCTCTTTATATAGGGCAGGGGGCACCCGACATGCTCGGGGCGCCCCCCACGTGGCTCTTGATCCGGCGAGCCCTCTGGTCAAGGCTGATCTCTTCATCTTCGGGATCAGCTTTGACCGGGGCGCTCGACGCGCGCGGGGCGCCCGGTTGACCGGTCAAAGCGTCATCTTCAGGGCTTCGCGAGAGTGAGCTGCAGCAGCCTTCAGTGGCGTGGCACAGTGGGCGCCCGAGACACGCGGGGCGCCCGACATGCGGCTGCTGTCGGGGCGTTTACCTCTCTGCTGACTTTGGGTTGACTCTGGGGCGCCCGACACATCCGGGGCGCCCTGCTCAGCTACGGCCTCACTCCTTTGAGGCTCTCTGAGCTGCAGAAACACAGTCCTTCGGTCCTGCATCCAGGGTTAGTCCAAAACAGCAAATAATAAGTTAGTTAAAACAGCCTTAGCTGTCTTGGTTCTGACTTTGGATCTCCAAAATGGAGCCCTAGGTCGAACCGACGCCTAATGTTCCCTCAAGGGGAACGCGTCCTCACCTACTCCTCTCGGGAGAATTTACCTGGTGCCAACCGGATACTCCAGTTGGACTTTTGCCCGGCAGCCCTTCGCCAGGACTTGGTTTTCGCCTAGCAGCCCTTCGCCAGGACTTGGTTTTCGCCTAGCAGCCCTTCGCCAGGACTTGTTTTTCGACTAGCAGCCCTTCGCCAGGACTTGGTTTCCTGACAGCCCATCGTCAGATGCCTAGCAGCCCTTCGCTAGGACTTTGTTTCCTGCACTCTCAAGCAGCATTGTTAGACAACAATTAACCCTTAACTTTGAATCCTTTGCCAATATCAAAACAAGGTTCGATCTGATGCTTCCTGCACCAACAATCTCCCCCTTTTTGATTATGGCAACACAATTCAAAGTTAAGGAAAAAGATAGCAATTTAAGCATAAAGGTTAAGCAATGAAGTATAACTATTTATGAATAGAATAAATGTAGAGTTGAAAAAAAATATTTGTTTTTCATACTCCCCCTAAAACCCTGAATACTTGTATTTACAACTCTTAACTTTGACCTTTCCTCCCCCTTTGACATATATCAAAAACAGGCATGGGTGAACAAGGTATCTAACAGGGATTTATGAGTTTTTCTAAGTGCTTCATGTTTTTGACAAAGTATTTCAAAAACAGAGTGAAAATATTTTCAAAACTTTTTACACTTAGATAATTTTCAAGTATAAAGCAAGTACTTTTGAGAAGTTTGAAAAATTAAGTGTCAGGTACTTGGTTTAAAAATAGTTAAGTACTAAACTTGAAATAAATTTTTGAAAGGAATTGTTAAGTACTTAGAAATAATTTTTGAGAAAGACTTAGAAATAATTTTTGAAAGAAATAGTTAAGTACTTAAGTTGTATTTTAAAAAATCAAGTACTTAAATTGATTTTGAAAATATTAAGTACTTCGGATTGTTTTTGAAATTCAAATTTGAAAAATTTGATTCCCTCTTTTCTTTCCTATCTCTCCCCCTTAATGTTAAATTCTTTTCCTTAGACCATTTTTAAGTTCAATTAAGAATAATATTTTGAAGGAAGTGATAAGGAGAATGTTTGTGTATCAGAGCCTATGAATTTTGAAAGCAAAAAGATACTTAGAATAATTTTGAAGGCAAAAAAAAGACTTAAATTTCTAGATTAAATCCATTTTAAAAAATGTATTTGTAGGCAAATCTTTAAAAACTTCACGCACTTAGAACACTTTTGCCTTGAAAAACTTTTGGAAACATTATAATTTGAAAAATAGCAGTACTTTTTGAAAGATATTATGCATTTTTGAAGACATAAGTACTTTTGAAATAAATTATGATTTGAAACACATAAGTACTTTTAGAAAAAATATTAGACTTTGAAAGATATGAGTAATTTTTGAAAAGTATTATGCATTTTGAAAATAAAATATTTTACTTGACTAGGTTTCTTTTCCAGTCTGACACAATCCTAGGAAACCTTGTTGATTACAAGGACATTTCCCTAAGTGTCCTGGAAAAGTTCTCCAATTCAAGTAACTACTATCTCCAAAAAAAATGATAGTCCTTTGAAAGTATATGCTAGTACATTTTGAAAAATGTATGACCTTTTGAAGACACAATATTTTGCTTGACTTGATTTATTTTCCAGTCTGACACAATCCTAGGAAACCTTGTTGACTACAAGGATATTTTCCTAAGTGTCCTGGAAATTCGCCAACCCAAGTAAATATTATTTCAAAAGCAATTTCATAGGCCACAATAATAATAATATTTTGAACGAAAAATTATTTATGTTTTCAAAAGGATTTTAAACTTGCAGTGCATGAAAACATATATTTTGAAAAATTTTCAATAATTCTTTTAATTTGATCTCCCCCTAAACTTGACCCAGTCCTAGGAAGCTTGTTGACTACAAGTGATCTTCCTCTGAGTTTTAGGGTTTGATTTAAATTATAAGAATTATCTAATAACTTTAAAATAATTACCAAAAAAAAAATTTCAAAAATTCTTCTTTTGAATCAAACTCCCCCTAAATTTGACACTTCCTAGGAGTCCTAGTGGATCATGAAATGGACCTTCCTCTGTGTCTTTAGGGTTTATTAAAATCAAAAGAGTATAGTTTTGAGTATAGTAATTTTCAAGAAGATAATTTTAGAAAATTCAATCTGGAATGAAGATAATTTTGAGTATAGTAATTTTTAACACAATTTGGAATGATAACACAGTTTTCGAAGAATATTTTGAAATGATAATAATTTTTCAAATAGGTAGTAATATACGAAGGCTTTTGAATCAACTTTTGAAAGCCTTATTTTTGAGATGAAAATAAGTTTTAAAGCATAAGGATTTTGAGAAATCTAAAAAACATTAAGAAGAACTCCCCCTGTATCCGACATAGACTGACTTTATCTAAGACCTTAGTGTTGACTAGGTTTGACCATGTTTGACTCAGTTGACTAAGGTTTGACTATGTTAATCATGGTTTGACTATGTTGGAATTATTCTCTGAATTAAAACACAACATAAAAGAAATTTTAATTTGAACTTAATTTTCCTGTCTCACCCAATCTAGGGTTTTCAAACAGTTAGCCTTAAAAGTTCTTGTGAGACAGGTTTGAAGGTAAAAATTAATTTTGAAAAGGAATTTTCATTTATTTTGAAAAAAGTTATTTAATTTTGAAAACAAAAAATAAGTGTAGAAAGCAGAAATTTTGAACACAGATTAGAATCTATAATTATTTGAAATTTGTGTTAGATTCAAATTTGACAAAAGATAATTTGAATTTGAATTTCAGAAATTGGCTTCCAGGTCTTGGCGAGGCACTAGGCCTTCTTTGGCCGTAGCCTTATGGGATCATCCACCCTTTCCTTGACAAAACCTTTTAATGAAATTTCATTTTCAAATTAAATTAGGTCATTTTCTGGTCTAACTAGCTTGGGTCTTGGATCGGTAGCTTCGGCTGGTTTCACCAGTCTAAAGAGACCAAGTAGACTTGATCTTATTAGAGTTGGTTTCCCCAACGTACTATCATCTCACCTCCTCCCAATACTATGTTTTCAAATTTCAAGTAATTGGTTAAGTCCTTAAGCTATCTAGTCCTATGAATAGCCAAAACACAACTTCAGATAATGTCATAGTGAGGAGAAATTTCTGGATTTTCTACGTTTGCAAAATTATTAATCAGTTTTTCTTGTATATCAATTTTAATTTTCAAGGTCTCATTTTCTTGTCTTAACATTTTGAATTTTGACTTTGCTAATATACATGATTTCATTAAGTTATCTAAGCATGCATCCATATCTAAATTTGACCAAGGGAGATTAATTAAACTATCAGTATTCAAGGTAAAGAGTTGATTTGGATGTAAATTACAGTTACCCATTTTGGTTGGTTTCCCTGGATCTTTGTAACGTTTATCTGTGCATTCCTCTTTGTAATGCCCAAACTCCTGACACTTGAAGCATTGAATGCGACTCTTGTTCTTTCGTACTTTTGGAGCTCGTTTCTTTGTTGCCGTCGGTGGTATCGTTTGAATCTTACGGGTAGGACACTTAGTTTGGTAGTGCCCTCTCTCCCTGCATATGTAACAAATTATATGATTTTTAAAATTCAAATTTGTAATTTTACCTTTTGATTCCTTATTAGGAATCTCCCCCTTTATTGTTGCTGTCTCGGATCTAAATTGATCTTCTGATTCCGTGTCTGAGTCGGACTTGGGTACTGGTTGAAGCTCCTTCTTTGATGGTTCTCTTGGAGTTTTCCCTGCAAAAGTTATACCTTCCTCGACCATTGCAGTATCAGCTTGATTATTTAATTCTAATTCAGAAAAGAATTTGAAATTGGTTACCGTCTCAGTCAGTTCGTTGTCTGATTCTGCTGGTTCGATTTCGACTCTGGGTTCAGGTTCAGACTCTGACTCGGCTATCTGTGCTTGGACCGAGAGTGCGAGATAACTTACCTGATCTTCTTCTTCATCTGAGATTTCTTGATGAAGATTGATCAATTTCTCCCACATTTCTCTAGCACATCCAAATGAACCGACTAGCTTGAGTTGTTCGTTGGTTAGACCGCATTGAAGAATTGCAGTTGCTCTTGCATCAGTCTCAATTTGGTTGAGGGTTGGTTCATCCAGTTTGTCCCATGCAATTGATAGTTCATCTTCTGTATGGAGGTAGAACCCTGTTTGAATGATCATCCATATGTCCATATGGGTCTTCAGATGGAACTCCATTTGACTTCTCCAAGAATTGAAGTTTTCACCGGAGAAGAGAGGTGGACGAACGCTGTTCCATTCTTGATTGGCCATTTAAAAAACCCTTGCACACAGAGGGAAAAAGTAGAAATGTACCAAGACTTGGTCTTGGATTAGTAGTGTGGGAGAGAGAGAAAAATTAGCCTAATAAAAACTATTGCACGGATTTTTGAGGCAGACTGATATAAAAAATTTATGTCAAAATTTTGAAAATGTTACTTTACCAATTTTGATGACAAAAAGTAAGACTTTAATGTTTGGGAAAAAATTTGCTCAGATTAAGGTAGCACGATTTTCGAGAAAAAATAATATTAAAATAATAAAAAAAAGTTTATGACAAATTTTCAAAGGTTGATTATTTTGACAATTCTGACTTATGGTAAAAAGTGAGAATTCAAATTGAAAAAGGCGTAAGGATTTTTTAAATCCACCTACAGATATTTTTTATTTTTAAAATAAAAGGCGAAAAGATGTAGTGGTTGATTAACAAAAAGAAAAGAAATAAAATTAAAAAATTCGTAAATCCGAAAAAACTTTCAAACTGGTGGTTGCACCAAGTTTGAACTACCCCGCTCTGATACCACTTGTTGGATCGAGAAATGCGAGAGAGGGGGGGGTGAATGTCGCAATTCGTTCGGATTTAAAAAGAGCGGGTGCGCAGCGGAAATAAAAGAGAACACAACAACGCAAACACAGCCGGTTTACTTGGTTCGGAGCCTGGGTCGACTCCTACTCCAAGGCCCACGGTCGTTGACCGTTTTCTGCGGGCAATTCTATAAGTTCGCAAAAGTTTACACACAAATAATAATAAAAATATTCTCGTAAACTTAAATACAACTCTTGTTACCGACGTCCGGTGAAGATTGAAGTTCTGGAGCAGCGGGACGTCGTCGGCTTGAGTTGGCAGCTTTCTGGAGCGTGTCGTGGAAGCAGAAGAGCGTAGAATTGTCGAAGGAATTGGTTGTTTAAGAATAGGGTCGAGGCCCTCTTTATATAGGGCAGGGGGCGCCCGACATGCTCGGGGCGCCCCCCACGTGGCTCTTGATCCGGCGAGCCCTCTGGTCAAGGCTGATCTCTTCATCTTCGGGATCAGCTTTGACCGGGGCGCTCGACGCGCGCGGGGCGCCCGGTTGACCGGTCAAAGCGTCATCTTCAGGGCTTCGCGAGAGTGAGCTGCAGCAGCCTTCAGTGGCGTGGCACAGTGGGCGCCCGAGACACGCGGGGCGCCCGACATGCGGCTGCTGTCGGGGCGTTTACCTCTCTGCTGACTTTGGGTTGACTCTGGGGCGCCCGACACATCCGGGGCGCCCTGCTCAGCTACGGCCTCACTCCTTTGAGGCTCTCTGAGCTGCAGAAACACAGTCCTTCGGTCCTGCATCCAGGGTTAGTCCAAAACAGCAAATAATAAGTTAGTTAAAACAGCCTTAGCTGTCTTGGTTCTGACTTTGGATCTCCAAAATGGAGCCCTAGGTCGAACCGACGCCTAATGTTCCCTCAAGGGGAACGCGTCCTCACCTACTCCTCTCGGGAGAATTTACCTGGTGCCAACCGGATACTCCAGTTGGACTTTTGCCCGGCAGCCCTTCGCCAAGACTTGGTTTTCGCCTAGCAGCCCTTCGCCAGGACTTGGTTTTCGCCAAGCAGCCCTTCGCCAGGACTTATTTTTCGCCTAGCAGCCCTTCGCCAGGACTTGGTTTTCGCCCAGCAACCCTTCGCCAGGACTTGGTTTCCTGACAGCCCATCGTCAGATGCCTAGCAGCCCTTCGCTAGGACTTTGTTTCCTGCACTCTCAAGCAGCATTGTTAGACAACAATTAACCCTTAACTTTGAATCCTTTGCCAATATCAAAACAAGGTTCGATCTGGTGCTTCCTGCACCAACATAACCTTATCCTTTAATCAGATCTAATGGATGCAGTTTAATCCCATCCAAGATTAACTGTCCAGATTATATCCATGGATCAACGGCCAAGAGAAAATTCATAAAAAATTAACAATCCAGATTTATTCTCTTAGGCTATAAATAGGCTTAGAGATTTAGCTTTAGCATTCAATCATTTTTATTCATTATTGTAAAATCTCTAAAAGTCTAGCATGCTATTTTTGTAAGGCTTCTCTGCCACAAGGAGAATTTTATTGAGCGTCCACTGCCTTGGAAGCAATGTTCTCAGTTGCGACCAAGTTTCTTTTTTAAAGACGAGTGCCTCCACTTTCATCATTTTTTTCGTCTATTCACCCCCCTCTAGCCGGTCCAACCCGATCCAACACCATAATATCTGAGGTCTGAATCAATTATATAGTCAGTATAAATTGAATCACCTTTATATCGGTCCTGCTCAATACACACAAAGTGTGCTAGTGTAATTCTATGGCCAAGATAAACCAATACCAAATTACACTACAACTATGCCAATGGTTTGTCCAAAACCATCTAGGTTGTGAGCCTCTACTTATAATCTACAAGGGACTGATAATATGATCTTCTGTGTGACACCACACACAATGTTATCTACAATGTAAAGTATTAGACAATAGCATGTATATATCAAATATAAAATGCAAACAATGATCATGTGATTCTCATTCCAAAATACAGATGTCCATACAAATGCTAGGCTTTTAGTATACATCCCAACAGAGGCTCCCCCAAAAGTACGACCCTCAGCAGAGGCATCCCTCAACTCCGCTGGCCGAGGGCCCGGGGAGGCTGCCTTCTCCGCCGCCTTTACCTTCCGGCGTACATGGGCACTGGTGCGTGCGGGCTGGATGGGTCTCACCTTCTTGCCCTTGGGGCTACAGGAGGTCCCGGCGACTTCAGAGCGGATCTCGACCTCACCCGCTTGTTGGGATTCCTGGTCATGCATGAGATACCTCTCAATATCCTTGGACTAAAATTTTCAATCCGAATGGAGAACAATTTCTCACACGACCGACTCATCATCGTGCTAACCGATTCGAGCGACCACTTGAACAACCATATTGTTCTAGCAATCAAAATCGTCCAACCAATTAGCCACGGAATAGACGATGAGTGGATCGCTGGTTTTTGTGTTTATCATTAGGGTCCATGACAATTAATTATCATAATTAATTAAACAATAATTAACATGAAATGATAATTAAACAAACAAGATATAAAGGAACCAAACAAGAATTATATCTTCTTGTTTACCTCGCGATCTTCTACAGTATGACCTATCCCCTTCTTGGATGTCATGTGGGCGATGATCTTCCAAGAACTAAAGTCACCAAAACCACCAAGTCTTCACCTTCTCTATTCTTCCTCCTTGCGTCGAAACCTTAGGGTTTCGGTTGCTTCCACTGCCGGCCAAAAGGAGGAGAAGCCTCCTTTGTTTGCTTGCTCCGACGTTGAGAGGTGAAGAGGAAGAGGAATAAGATGAAGAAGAAGAAGACGAACACTTCTTCTTCCTTGAAAACCTATTCGCCGAACCTTACTGCTTTCTCTTCCTCACTGCCGGCCACCTTCAAGGCAAGGTGGCGACGCCTCCTCCTATTCCACATGCTGCCGAGCCGCTTAGAGAAGAAGAGAGGAAAAGGGCGAAGTGAAGAGGAAGAAGTGATGAGTTTCTCTCTTCCCGAACCCTTGCGCCACCTCCCTTGCTCACCCTTTCCGTCGACCACAAGGAACCCTAGGAGAGAGAGAGGAGGAGAGGAAAGAATAGAGAGGCATAGGTTTGTCTCTTGGATGGAATGTCTTGGTCTCATGACACCATGAGGTATATATAGACTATAATAGGGACCATGAGGAGGAGTTGGGTCTTGGCCACCTAATGGATCAAGGCTCGATCCATTAATGATGATCCATACCAATAGAGGATCACCATTGATCTACCTCACCAACCCCCATATTTAAATATGGGCTCCACAAATTATGAGTACAAAATTCTCCCCATATTTAAGATATCGAATGTTCATTAATTAATTAAATTACTGATAATTTAATTAATTAATATCTAACTCCATGAGTAGTACCACTTAACCTTATCATCATGTTGGACCAAGTCCACCTGCAGGAATTAACATGATGAACATTATAAGCTCCTCAAGGGGACATCATCAACCTGACGCATCAGGACATGGTTTCCCTCTAAAATCAACAGCATACCATGTAAATAATATTATTTCTCAACTTACCAGGCCTATCGATCTATGTTGGGACCGGGTGCATGTTGACATGGATGCGGGTTCGTAATTTTTTAAATTAATTACGTGCAGCGGAAGGTTTAGCATAAATAATTTCTCAAATTATTTAACCACACATCTAAGCATGCAACCTTATGTTGTGTAGACATTATCATATATTTAAAATTTTGCAGAAACGTAAACTAATTTACTTGTTACCTCGCGTAACTCGAAGAAAGGGACGAGATCCAACCGTAAGCGTCCCTTGGAAGCTCCGCCTCTATTTGCGTCCACGTCGAGTTTTCTTCGGGATGACTTCGCAAAGCCACGAGTTTCGTACCGACAAGAACTACTAGATTCTCCAAAGGCACGACGAGAATACCAAGAGAGAGATGGGAAGACTAACCACCAAACGAAGAACGGAATCAAGATTCCGGGAGGAAGGAAGGAGTTGCGCCCGCTTCTTCTTCTTCTTCGGCAGCTGCTTGGTGGTGGCTGAAGCTCACGGCAAAAGGGGTTCTCCTTTTAGGGCCGGCGGCACTAGAGGAGGGAGAGGGAGAGAAGGAGAGAGAGAGAGGGCTTATTTCTAGATCTCTTAGATTGATCTCCAAGCCTTGCCTTGGTTCATTTATATAGTAACCTCTCAATCGCCAAGTCTCCTTTTTATGGAATAAATTTTCATAAGAAATTTATCATATAAATTTTTCTATGAATTATTCCATCATGCCAAGTTTTTATCATAATTTAATTTATAATAAAAACAACCATGTCTCCCTTTTTATTATGGAATAAATTTTCACAAGAAATTTATTATATAAATTTTTCTTATCATGGAAAAATCAATTCATAATTGATTTTATAAAATAAAATAAACTATTCAAAGTTTATTTTAATTTCCATGAAAATAATAAACCAAACTTCGGTTTATAAAAAATTTATATATATTATCCATAATTTTATAAAACAAACCACGCTCGGTTTATTTTATAATTTGAATCAAACAATTTGGTTCTCCTCTTTTAATGTGGCCGGCCAAACAAAGAGGGTGGGGACCCTCTTTGGCCGGCCAAACCCAAGCCTATGCCATACGAATTAAACTCATTTAATTCGTCCAATAAGTCTTCAAAAGACTTAGCCATTTTATGCTTCCGATGCGTCTCTGAAAAATTCAGATTCGACTTATCTCTCTTGATCGGAAAATCTAATTTTCAACTCATTTTAAATCCCTCGGATTACTCGTAGTGCGTGTGACTAAATAGGCTTTCGATTTATGTTGGCCGTCTATAATTAACCAATTATAGAACGATCTTGAGTGGCACCTAGTAGTACATCATGATCCCCAATTAATTGAAAGATCAACGGTTGACCTCAGAAATTATTCTGAAACCCTTCAGCAGCTATAATGAATCGTGCCCCATTCCCTTCACCATCTTATACCCACTTGGTTCAGGACACGGTCTATGTGTGTCAGTCCCCACTAGGCTGACTACGTCACACCTAGCCCAAGCAATGTTTTTCTCGTCCAACGGATTCTAATTACTCTCATGTTGCTGAGAGATTCATACTCTGAACATGTGATGCTCTGGCCAGAGGCTTCGAGTAACAATCCGACGATAGGGCTTGGGTATACATCTCCTCGCAAGGAGTGGTGAATCCTTTGTAGGCTGTTCAAACATCTTCGGGCACTTCGGCTTATACCCAATCATCCTGGGTCCACACCACCTTGGAGATGCTTGCTTAAGATGTCAAAGTATAAGTCTTCATGACCAAGATGACTTGAACACCGCAAGTCAAAGGAACATCGCACTTAAGCTGCGGTAAGAACTTCATTGACATATCTATATGTAGATTACCATATGAAGTTTTACAGTCAGTCACTCCAATGAACTAGTTCCCTTAACTAGCATTCATGTTTATCTCCGGACATCCCAATGTCTCCAGCCTGTGAGAATCAGCTGATTAGAGAATAACCCATGCTAGTCTCAACAGAATTGATAGTGTCCGTATTTATCAATTCATCGACTAGGGACAATTTCAATACTTCACAATTGCACATGTAGAGATAATCACTAGTTGTGAATTCATCACAAATTCTCTCATGCTGTGAATTGTATTGCGGACATTCAGTAAATGAGTTTAAGATCTCAATCAAATACACAAACATGTATACTCAAATAGTGAATATTCATTTATTAAAATAAATGATTACAATCATAAGGCGATTGCCTTAGGACACTTCTCTCACAATACTAACAATCTAACCAATAAATCTCGCTCACTGGTAAATCAAAGAAATAAATATTAAGTACTTGTGCCCGTTATTATATCAGGATTAAGAGCATGTACTTCATAATATCTGAGGTCTGATTCAATTATATAGTTAGTATAAATTGAATCACTTCTATATTGGTCCTGCTCAATACACATAAAGTGTACTAGTGTAATTTTATGGTCAAGATAAATCAATACCAAATTACACTACAACCATCCCAATGATTTATCCAAAACCATCTCAGTTGAGAGCCTCTACTTATACTCTACATGGGACTGATAACATGATCTTCTGTGTGACACCACACACCATGTTATCTACAATGTAAAGTATTAGACAATATGAACATAAATAACTAATATAAATATGCAAACAATGATCATATGATTCTCATTCAAAATGTAGATGTCCATACAAAAGCTAGGCTTTTAGTATACATCCTAACAATCTCCCACTTATACTAAAAGACTATGCTGTCCTCACAATGTCATACATCTGACTCCCATATCCTCCACATGCCTATCAAAATCTCTCGCCGGAAGGGCCTTAGTGAAAGGATCCGTCAAGTTGTCCTCTGATGCAATCTTGGCGATAACAACTTCTCCTCACTTTATGATCTCTCATATCTGGTGGTACTTGCGCTCTATGTGTTTACTTGCCTTATGGGCTCATGGTTCCTTCGAGTTTGCAACTGCACCAATGTTATCACAATAAATTGTGATAGGTATGGGCAAACCAGGAATCACATCCAAGTCCATCAAGAAGTTCCTGAGCCATACAGCTTCTTTGGTCGCCTCAGAGGCTGCCACATACTCAGCTTCTATGGTGGAGTCTGCCACGCATTTCTGCTTGACACTTCTCCATATTATGGCTCCACCTCCTAAAGTAAACACATACCCTGAGCTAGACTTACTTTTATCCCTATCTGATTGGAAGTCTGAATTCGTATAACCCATAGAGAGTAATTAACCTGCCTGGTAAACTAGCATATAATCCCTAGTCCTTCTCGGGTACTTCAATATATGCTTTACCGCAGTCCAATATCCCTGACCTAGATTACTCTAATATATGCTAACCATGCCCACGACAAAGTACATATCCGGTCTCGTACATAGCATAGCATACATGAGGCTTCCTACATCCGAACCATATGGAACCACCTTCATCTCCTCTATCTCCTTTGATTTTTTAGGACACATCTCCTAAGATAGAGGTACTCCATGCCTAAAAGGTGGAAAACCATTCTTGGAGTTTTCCGTGCTAAAATGAGATAGGATAGTGTCTATGTATGAAGCTTGAGATAAGCACAACATCCTTCTCTTGCGATCCCTTATAACTTTGATCCCAAGGATGTGTCCCGCTTCTCCCAAGTCCTTCATATCAAACTATTTGGGCAACCATACCCTTACATCTGATAACATTTTGACATTGTTGCCAATAAGCAAAATGTCATCTACGTATATTACAAGAAATACTACTACGTTTCCGTCATATCATTTATATACACAAGTCTCATCCGGACTCTGAATAAATCCATATGACTGGATTACCTCATCAAAGCAGATGTCCCAAGATCGTGAAGTTTGCTTCAATCCATAAATGGACCAATTAAGCTTGCACACAAGATGCTCTTTGCCCTTTGCAATGAATCCCTCTGGTTGCATCATATAGATGGTTTCCTCAAGACTTCCGTTAAGGAAAGCTGTCTTGACATCCATCTATCATACCTCATAATCCATATGAGGGCAATAGATAAGAGAATTTGGATCGACTTAAGCATGACTACCGGCGAAAAAGTCTCCTCATAATCGATACCCTCTTTCTGAGTATACCCTTTCGCAACAAGCCTAGCTTTGAAGGTCTCTACATTCCCGTCTGATCCTCTCTTTCTCTTGTAGATCCACTTTCATCCAATGGCTTTTACACCATTGGGTGGTTCTACTAGCAACCAGACATGATTAGAATCCATAGATTCTATCTCACAATTCATCGCCTTTTGCCAAGATACCGCATCTTTATCTTGGAGTGCCTCGTCATAGGTCCAGGGATCAGGTTCATATTCGCCAGGGACCAAGTCCGAAGACTCTCCCAAGAACATGAATCTATCGGGTTGTCTAACAACCCTCCCACTACGACGAGGTACCTCCTGTGTACCTTCTGTGACACGCGGTACAGTCACTTGTGGTATGTCCTCCTGTACCGTTGGTACTAAAGTTAGAACTTCCCCTCTCAATTCCTCAAGAAGAATCTTACTCATGGGCTTGTGGTTCATCACAGAGTCTTCCCTAAAATTCGGGCATTCGTGCTAATGATCACCCTCTGATCTTTAGGACTATAAAATAAACCACCTTTCGTTCCTCTAGGATAGCCTACGAACAAGCGTACTTCTTTACGAGATTCCAACTTATCAGCATCTCCCTTCAACAAATGTGTTGGACTACCCCAAATCCGAATATGTCTCAGACTAGGCTTTCGCCCAGTCCACAATTCGATGGGAGTAAAGGATACTGACTTAGATGGTACCAAGTTTAGTATGTACACTGCAGTTTCCAGAGCATATCCCCAGAATGAATCTGGCAACTCGGAGTAACTCATCATTGATCTAACCATCTCCATAAGAGTCCTATTCCTTCACTCTGCCACACCGTTCTATTGGGGCGTACCGGGTGCAGACAATTGGGATTGAATCTCAGCCTCTGATAAGTAATCCCTAAACTCTCCCAAGAGGTACTTGCCACCATGATCCGATCGTAGTGTCTTGATACTTTTACCTTGATGTTTCTCCACATCAACCTTGAATTCTTTGAACTTATCAAAGCATTCAGACTTGCGGCACATCAAGTAAATGTATCCATACCTTGCATAATCGTTTATAAAAGAGACAAAATATTCAAAGCCACCTCTAGCCTGGATAGACATTGGACCACACAAATCAGAATGAACCATCTCTAGCATTCAGACTTACGCACTCCAACGAACACCACAGATATATGTGGTTGAGTGGACAGGATGTTGGGGAGCTAACTACTCCAAAACCCCGATATATAGGGGGAGCTATCAACAACTCTGATATCCCTCGAAAAAAATGGTGAGGGTGTCAACTACTTCCCTACAACTCCAACATCCACTGTACATGAGTGGTCCAGTGTGGCGTAATAGGACGGTTGTTCCCACTCTAGCAACTACCACAATAAGTGGTTGAGTGGCAAAACAACTAGATAACTGACGATAGCTTAAATATATGGAAGCCCAACAGTCGTCAATATGCAACGATGCAGATATGGTGCATGATATAAATGCACAAATAACCGAATAACAATGATGCAATGATATAAATAATAAGTATCAGAAACTAACCAGAAACCAACGAATATGCAACTAAACTACTAGGTAGGGTGTCTCTAATACCAACCATCCTAGTGGTGTTTAATGAACAACTAAGTACTCGCGTACGAGCAGTACTTTACAGAATAGAAAACTAGCGAGAGACTGTACGGATATAAATTTTTGATTTAAACTCGAAAGTCAAACAAGAAAGGTATCAACAGACAATATAAAATAAACAACAATAAGATCAAGGTCAAGCAGACTTATTTAGACATAATAAGTCATGCATTTAAGGTAAAGGAACTACAAGACTACAAAGGAGAAGTACCCGTCTTTATTATAGAACGTGACTAGAAAAGACCCCGCCTCCAGAGTCTCGTATCAATTCAGGGTCCTGTACCAAAAACATAATTTAGTTACCATATTATATAGTAAACTATACCAATTACCCTACTTACTCAGGATAACTAACACAATACAAGCCATGGTTACTTTTAATAGCATGCAAGTCAATAATACTACCATCTGATAGCTTGTTACCTACCATCGATGCAGCTTCGCGAACCACAGCTACCACCCCCTCAAAACTTCACTGCACCGCCCCCCAAAGTAATACTACAATAATCCTAACTCTAATTAACATGTAGCTAATTGTAAAAATCTACATCTTATAAAATCTACATCTTATAAGCAACAAGATATTTGTAAACATAGCATAACAAACATGATCATTGGACTACATTGTATAACTAAAATTCTTAAACACGAAATGAAGCAATGAATTCTTATATAGCTCACGCCAATCACAGGTCTTCCCTTCTGCGTCTGAGCCAACAACGACCTACGAAATAGAATCCAATTTCCAGTCCACAAATTACTGCCCAACTCATAACCCTATCCTCAACTCTAAAGCCTCCATACGAGCCCTTCTCAATCCTACTGGAGAACCCATTCACACATGATCAGAACAACCATAAAGACACACCACACCAATCGATCCTCAAAAGCAAGTAACATAAAATACTTACCTAATTGGATGTCGGCGACGAGCAAAGGTTGAGGATGAGGATTGCCGCTTGGTTTACGAGAAGAAACAAACAAAATGACCTGGGATTCTCTGACGATGGCTGAGGGAAAGAAACGTCACCATCGCGTGCCCGCACGAGAAGGAAATCGCAAGGGAGAGGGGCTGCCACCTAGGGTTTGCATGAGGAGCGTCACTTGCTTGCATGAGGGTGGCGGCGCGTTCAGGAGAGGGGCGCTCGGCGCCTCTTTCGTGCGCGTCAGAGAAGACAGAAGAAGATGGAGAAGAGGAGGTGTGGCGGCGTCGGGAAAAAGCGTGCGACATCGGGGCAAAGTCGAAGGTATCGGGAGAAATGGGTGTTTCAGGAGAAATTTAGGGTTTTTAACGTTTTTTTTGGCTTTTTGAAAAAAGACCCCCCAATTTCGAATAATTCCAACTAGGCCCCTAATTTTTGGTATTTAACATTCTCCCCTACTAACAAAAATCTGGTCCTCAAATTTCGCTAGTAAACCACAACAGGTATCAACAACTCAAATATAATATAAATACTGAATGCAATTTAGAATACAACTCAACCATATGCACCTCAAGTAAATAGTGTTGGAACATGGATGGCTAGAGGGGAGTGAATATAGTCAGACACCGAAACTTAGCACTTTTGAAATTTTTTGCACTTAAACGTTTAGTAGCACAGCAGAAGCAATAAAAACATAGTATGCAGAATTTAAACCCTAAGCTAAGAACAACCACCAAACGCTAACAAAGAGGATTTACAAGGTTCGGGGATAACTTGCCCCTACTCCTAGGCGTGCCCGTAAGGTGGGCGATCCCTTGATCGTCGGCAGATCAAGCCCCGGAAAATCTGGATAAAATGCAACCTCCTTCTCGGTGGAGTAACCTCTCCATAGCGTTTCAAGATGGATCAAGTATAAAGTACAGGAAACACAAGAAGGATCTTACTTAGCACTTAGAACCACAAGAACACAAGCAAACTTCTCCCAAGCTCCACTCAACGCAGATCTCACGCAAGAACTCCCTTCTTCGTGTCTTCTCACTGATGGACTCGCCAAGCTTCTTGTTTCTCTTCCAAGTGCTCAAGTAACAGAAGGTTGCTTCAAGGATCACAGTTGCTTGCTCAAGATATGATCGAACAGAGTTGTTGCAAAAGCACAAGAGTTGTAGCAAGAGCACAATGTGGAGAACTTCGTTCCTGAGACTTGTTCGCCACCAAGCACTTAAGTCTCAGCATATTGATCGCCAGGTCACCACCTCACTGCAGCCTCCAGCTGCTCACCTGCAACAGCCAGCTACCACTGAGCTCTCCTGGACTCCCTGAGCTTCCCTCAGCCAAGCCTTAGTCAGCAGCTCCAGCAGTGACAGCATCCGTTGCAACCTGAGATGGAAAATGGACAAACCTGCTCCAAGGAAAGACTCCCATTGACTCTCCTTGAGTGTTTGAATCCATTCCTGTCACCTGCACACTTGATTAGATCATTAGCACAGCAAATCAAGTAGAGAATCAGGAATCAGAGATTAAGAGCAGAGAAATCAGATGTGTTCAGACGTGATCAGAGCGTTTGACAGTGCGTTTGAATTAAAGTGATCGGTCACCGGACGGATCAGAATGATCCCAGACTGATCAGGCTCTAGCCTGATCGGTCCTCAGTGAGAACCCTAGGATTGCAAGCTCGTATGATCGGTCACTGATGGACCCGGAAACTAGGTGTCACGAATGTGGGTTCATCAGAATTTAGAATATGTGTGTAAGCTGGAAACCCTTTTTGCAATCAAAGTATGAAAATGTAGTAAAGGGGCCACAGGTCGTATTTTTCCTAGGGACTAGTTGACGTTGTTTGATTCGATGCTCGAATTTATGTGTCGTTGATGATTTTGGATTTCAAATAAATATTTGGGTTTTGTTTGCAATTAGAAATGAAATCGCACTGAAAAGAAGTAAACTGAACCAAGCAAACTTAAACTAGATATGGCAACCAATGAGCTCAACTAATGGAAAACCTAATCAACCAAGGCACTTAGCCTAATGCAAGGAATAAATCTGAACTCAAGTGCAAGTGTACACGACAAATTGCATTTAACTCCAAGAAGTACCTCTCAAGCTGAATTTCACTTGACACAAATGTAGCAAAGAAAACAAACCCGTGACTATCAATGGAGTTAAAGCTGATCAATTCAAATTGAAACCAATCAGTTCACTTGGAAGACGAAACTCTTAATCAAGTGCTTTAAATGAATGAAGGGAAAAATCAGCATTGGAAGCAGCTATTCAGAAATGAGTCTGGATGCAAAATTAAGATGCAAGCAAGCAAAATTCAGGTGCAATAGCACACCAAAAACTATGCTTAACTTCAAGAATTGAGTCTCGAAATGAGCTGAGATTGAAGCAATCGATGGCAGAACCGAGATTGAAGCAAAACCGAGATTGAAGCAATCGATGGCAAAATTCAGGTGGATGAAGGATGGAACAAAACCGAGATTGAAGCAATCGATGGCAGAACCGAGGAAACCCTCACTCGGCTCTGTTTTGGCCAATTCGGAGCTTAAATTTCACCGAGAAAACCTCCTAATGGCCTAGCAACTGATCCAAACAGAGAAATTGAGGGGTCGCACCCCTTAGATGAAGAAATTGCTGAAGAAAAGCTAAGAACTACTGAAGGAAGAAGTTGCGGCGAAGAAGACGCGACGAGGAGAAAGCTGGGGAGAATTTTTCTTAAGTAATTAGGAATGAACGACCCAGATTGATTTAAGGAAATCCAACGGCTGATCTTCATCCGATCTGAACCAAATTTTGATGATGTTGATCAAGGGTCAGGATCTACCTCGTGGTAGCTCGAATCCTCCAGATTCGTAACGGATGGTCCAGATTAACCCAATCTTTGAATGGATAGTCTAGAACCCTCCGAGCTCGATCCAACGGTCAAATGATCTCTGATTTTGATAAAACCTTCAGATCTTGATCCAGATGCTTGATCAACCCTAACTCTAGCTCGGATTGCCTCAAATGGTCCCAGATGGTTCAGATCTAGCCGCTTTTGAATCAGACGACCCAGATTAATCCGAAGCTTGATAACTCGATCTGGGTCCTCTTCCGACTCAAGTTTGACCCAGTATGCCCTAGGTCCATGATCCTTCATGCCTACAAAAAATAGATCAAAAATTTAGTGACCAAATAATCCAAATGTGTACAAATTTATAATTAAGTCCAAAATAAAAGTAAGCTCTAAAACCTAGGGTAAATTCACAATTAAGCAAGTAAAACATGGGTCAAACATATATTTTAGCAACTAAAATAATCAATAAAATGGTACTTATCAACTCCCCCACACTTAAGCTTGAGTGTCTCGCGAAACCACTAAGTATGTATCCCTTAGGTTTTCTCAAGCATAATTAGAAACAAGTGAAAAGAAATTACCTAAGGTTGTCAATTCTCAAAAATCTAAGCACTATGGATTAGTATCTCGTCCTTAAATCAACAACTTAGCCTTTTCATCCGTCATGAGTCATTGAGATGAATTTAACTCATTAGACTTTCAAAGAAAATTTTGGTGGCTCTCTCCTTAAGTTCTAAGTTGATGGTGGAAGTGGAGCTCACTCAAACACACATGCTTCTTGCACTACCATAGGCTTGCTTGTTATCTAATCTCCACCATTATTCATGATTAGGATTCACATCTACAAAAACAAGTGAAAGACATAGAAAAATAGTAAGGAGTGGAATAAAAGCCAAGGAAATAGAAAATTGATGGAGTGGAGGACTTGGTTGCTCAAGAATGTTTCCAATGCACTTTGCTTCTCTTTACAGTCCTCTAGTGAGATCAAAAGAGTGATGGAGTAAAACTTTTGCCTTGCCCTTCAAAAATTCGATGAAAAGACCTCATTAGTTCCTTTGTGCCAATTTTCTTTTGCTTGCCAACTTTGCTTGCTTCTCTTTTCTCATTCTTCTTTTTCTTCTTTCTTTCTTTCTTGTAAAGTCAGAAATGAAATGGAATAAAGCTTGGACTCGGATGAGAAAAATTGCAATGCCAAAACTCCAATTGTGTCATTTTGTTTCTTCCCCTTTTTTTTTTCAAACTGTTTCTCTTTTTTTTTTCTCTCTGAATTTTTCTAATGGAGCACTTCGGATCAGATTTGTATCAGAGAATTTAAATCATCAAATAACATAGATGCTCCACATGCAATCCTCACTAAACAACTCTTGCAACTCATTTTGATACACTATCCTTTACAAGTTAGCACACTTCCATCATTTGTCATCTCTCTTTTTCTTTTTCTTCAGATCCCAGCTCACAACACTAATTCAGAATCAAGAATCACTACTTTCTTCATCCTTGCCATTCTCTGATTTTCCAAGGCAGTTACATCCCCTAGAAGTGGAAAATTTGATCCAAACTATTTTGGATTCCAACTTCACTGCTTTTTTTTCTGCTCTGATCTAAAAACCCAAACAGCCCCATTTTTTTCTGTGTTGGTTAGTAATGGATGAGTTCAACAAATTCTGGCATGTTCATGTACTCGATTCCCGAATGCATAGCCTAAACAAACCAATTCAGTTTCAATTTGGTACAAAAACTGTCTCACTGCATTCCATCTGTTTTGCTTCTTTTTTGCTGCAATTCCATTGTTTCTGCTGCAAATTTAGATTGTTTCTGCTGCAAATTTAGATTGTTTCTGCTACAATTCCATTCCATTCCAAATCAGTAAATTGGATTCCAGCCTCAGTAATGCACAGATTTTTAGAAATCTGCTCCCCAAGAGTTTAATCCAATTAAAAGTCATTCTGCAAGTTTAGCTTCCCACTGATTTTTCTCTTCTTCAGCTCGATTGCAGAGATTCTACACTGATTTCCAGCATTCAATTCAGACTAAGTAAAGTGGCCGAAACATGCTCCAAAATTTTTTTCTTTCCTTTTTGGCGCAGAATTTTTCTTTATTTTCAGCTTTTGTTCAGCTTTTGTTCCATTTCTGCTCAGCTTCTTTTTCTTTTGTTTCCCTTCTCTTTTTGGCACCTATTTCTGCACTTGTTCTCAAACCCTTCCATCTGCAATTCAGCTTCTAGAAGATTGGCCGAAACACCTTCATAGCACTTTTCTCACTTTGGCACTAAAATTCTTCTTTTTGCTTTTACGTGCCATCTTCTTTTTTTTTTTATTGCAGATTTTTTTTTTCATTGCCACACCATGCCACTTGGATCTTCAAAATATGATAAGGAATCTAGATCTCCAATTTCTTCCATCTCTCTTGCTTATTCTTGAAATTCAAACTCACTCAAACTCATTCTTGGCACATGAAATTTGCAGAAATTTTTTTTACATGAATTGCCTCTTTGATACCAACTCTTTCCAAAACACTAGTCACTCTCCCACACTTAAATCTTTGTCCGTCTCGGGCAAAGTAATATTAAGAAACATCCCAACAAACAAATCCATAGAAAAGTAAGGGTAAGAGTAGGAGATAAGTAAAGAAAAATGGAATGAAATGATTAATGCTAAAAATTGATGTGGAAAGGAAAACAAATGGATTAGCCTCTATAGATGTGATCCGATCATTGAAATATGATTTGGAAAGAACCTAAGCAAGTTCTAGAGTACAATAACATATGAGTGTCACAAATATAAGGCTAATTCTCACTAGGCAAAAATAATTCATCTCAAGTCCCCAATTAAGAATCTAAAGCAAAGTAGTACTCAAGCATCCAAGATTTCATCCATGAGCTCAAACCCTAAGTTTTAACAACCAAATTTAATTTATTTTTAAAAGACTCTAAAATGCTATGGAGATAACCTAGAAGGATACATTTATTTCCACTCATGTAAAAAAACAAATTTCCAAGAAAACTAACATGCATTTATTAACAAGGACTCAATTTAAAAGAAAATTCTACTTCTAGAAAGCATAAAAATGAAACATGCAATAAAAGAAAATATAAGAAAGAACAAACTCCCCTTTATTTCTGGTGGACGGAGTCTATCAAGAAGTAGCCTCCATCGTGGTAGTGGAGGAGTAGGGGTAGCTGAGAGAATTACGACTCCCCCACACTTGAACTTTACAGAAAAATGCTCCGGTGGCCGAAGGCGATTTAGGTTCAAGATCCATTGAAGGAATGGAGTGCTTCGAATTAAAGTAAAATCATCTCCTCCCTCTTTATTCCTTTTGAAAATTCTTCCAGGAGGTTGGAGTCTGTTCAGATGGAGCACCCACTCCAGAAGTCTTCTAGACCCTGCAAAACAATGTAATACCTCTCTCAAGCGTGCAGGGTAAGAAAGGAATGAAATAATATCAGTCTCTGCATGAGATGTATCCAAAACTGCATCATATCCAATGAAATCAATTCTTGGTGCCTCAATAAATTTTTCACAATTATTTTCTACAAAAAATGCATCCAGAAATTTATCACAAATAATGAAATCAATTTTTGGAACTTCAATAGAAATTTCACAATTATTTTCTACCAAGGATGTATCAAGCAATGTATTACAACCAATGAAATCAACTTTAGGTGCCTCAATGAATTTTTCACAATTATTTTCAGCATAAGATATATCAAGAGACTCATCACAATAATCAACATCAAGTCTAGGCACTTCTAAAAATTTTTCACATTCAGCATTTTCATGATATGTATAACCACATGTTTCATATTCAGCCAATTTAACACTAGGTACCTCTATCGATTTTTCACAATCAAATTCTACAAAAGATTCATCCCTAAGTATATCACAAATAATAAAATCAATTTGAGGTGCCTCTATGCAATTTTCAGAAAGATTAGGAGGAATATTTACCTGACCGTGCTTAAGAATACCTGGAGGTTTTACAAGAGTGGCCTCCTCCTGGTAATGTGCGATCTTCACTTCAGGTTCAGGTTCTGGTGGACACTCAACTAAAGCAGGTGATCCTTGGGTTCTTGCTTCCACCATGCAAGTCCCTACACTTTCTGGTTCATCCTCTGAATCTTGTGGTGGTCCCTGGGGCTTAGTGCAATCCCCTACACCTGTAGAATAATCTCCTATGCATGCTTCTTCATAAATTTCTGCAACAACAATATTAGAAAAATTAGGACCATCCATAACACTATCATCACAAAATAAAAGATGAGAAGGGTCCTATGGTGCTTCAAGAGGAATGCATGCTGTAGGTGCCCTATTTTTGATGTTTTCTTCTTCTTCTTCCACCAAGATTGCAAGATCACTTGAAGAAGGACTTGGCCATGCACTAGGGTCACCTTGAACTGATATAAACTCAACTCCAGGGCCCTCAGAATTAAAAGTAGCTTGAGAAAATAATTGTCGATCCTGATTCTTGGGCTTGCCTTTGTTTCATTTGATGAACTAACTGTTCCAATTGTCTTCCACGGTTTTGAAGTCTTTGTTGTTGTTCTTGAAAACTTTGCTGTTGCTGTTGCTGTTGCTGTTGTTGTAGGACTTGTTGAAACATCTCCTCCAGCCTTTGTTGTTGAGCCTCACTCTCATTAGGATTCTCAAAGCCTCCTTGATTAGTGTGGAACTCCTGTTGGTCTTGAAATGTAACATAAGGCTGCTGAAGACCAAGAATAGGCTGTGCATTATTGAATGGGAACTGTTGGGGCTGCTCAAATAGTGGAATGGGCTGATTAAACTGCTGAAAATTGGGCTGGAATGATGGTTGAATTTGCTGAGAATTGTAGCCCTGAAAATCTTGGATCTGAGGTTGAAATTGTGGTGGTGAAAACTGAAATTGAGTGGGCTGGAAATTCTGATCTTGTGGCTGGAAATTCTGGTTGCAAGGGTGAAATTGCTGTGGAAATTGACATGGTTGCTGGAAATTCGAATTAACTTGGTACCCTTGCTGAATTCCTTGAAAAGGTAATTGATTTTGTTGACAGGGTTGTTGAAATTGGGGCTGAAATTGCTGAATTGGTTGCTCAAAATTCTGGAATTGTGGCTGCCCAATCTGAGTTTGCTGGAAATTTGGTAGACTTGGCTGAAGATCTTGCTGAAATTGTTGGAATTGCGGTTGAAATTGCTGTGGTGGCTGCTGGAATTGTTGTGGTTGCTGGAATTATTGTAATGGTGGCTGAAAAAACTAATTTGTTTGCTGAAAATTCGAATAGGGTTGTTGAAAATCTTGATTTGGTTGCTGATTGAAAGGTTGGTTCTGCTAAAAGTTTAAATAGGGCTGCCCTTGGCTGAAACTAAAAGTTTGGTTGCTGAAAATTTAAATGGGACTGCTGAAAAGCTTGGTTTTGCTGCTGAAATTGCTGACATGGCTG